>PVKS010040300.1:0-16707 GCA_004027875.1 Aplodontia rufa | reverse complement strand
TACTATACTATTTGGAAGTAGGTTGGGGACATTGTGCACCCTTACATTAAAATTCTTTGTTGTGGATCCCTTAAGAAAAAAGTACCTTCTTATCTTATTCCCTTAAATAACTGTAGTGCAATTAGTAAAAGCAGGAAGTTCAGCATTAATGCATACTTTTCTCTAAATCTATTGTTCATAATCAAATTTTGCCAATTGTCAAAAAATATTTTCTGTAGATACTTCATTTTCTCCTATTCCAGGTTCCCAAACCACTATCACTGCATTTTCTTGCTATCTTCTTTTATACTCCTTTTATCTGAAGTATGATTTTTGTCTTTAATGATATTATCATTGTTTGATTCCTGGTTAGTTTTTATTATAAGGTCCCTTAAAAGGACTTGAGGTCAAGATTGCTTTAAGAGTGCATATGTTTATTGGAATTTCAGTGTGTTTATCTATACTATATGGAAGTCATAGGTGCATTCTTCACGCATATATTACTAGCAGATTATACAGCTTGTAAATGAGGCATGCATTAGTAAAATATTATGTGAGTGGGTAATTGGGGGACCTTTAGGGGGTAAATCTAATTTTCAGAATATAAATATATTATTTCATTGGAAAAATAAAAAAATAAAATATTATGTGAAGAGGAGGGAAACTAACAAATTTGCAAATTTGGAAGCAATGTAGTTGGACAGATTTTCCTTTATCTTATCCTTAAACATCAACAAACTGAAGAAGACCAGAAATTATTTAACTCCCATGCTAAGGGGAAGGTGACATACATTTGCATCCCAATAATCAAACAGCGTTTTTCACTGCAGTCTCCAAGAAAGGGACAGGATCAAAATATTAGACACAGGATTTTGCAACCAAGAAATTAACAAAAGCTATGAAACCCTGGCAATGACATTGATATCTGAGTAGTGAAGTGGGAAGAGCTGTAGATCAGGAGCCAAGAAGCCAGGATGCTACTCACTCTCTGAGTGATCTTTGGCAAGATGCCCATACTCGCTGCAGTACAGCTTCTTTATCTATAAAATTAGGGAGTTGGACTAGACGTCCGCTAGCGCCCTTCCAGCTCAGTGGGTCTATGAAAGGCTCATGTCTACTGCATTCAGAATCTGATCTAATGCCACACTGGGCAGGAGTTCAGAGGAAGGGACCATCCACGTGTGCTGTAATAATGAGAGGTTTGGAGTGAGAGCTGGGGATGCAAGCAGATTCATGAGAAATAGAAAGGTATTTGTTAAGCAGAGGGAGATAGAGGGCTGCTGAAATGGAGACCAGTCCAACAGAATGTACAATCAGAAATGAGCATGCCTAGAGATGTGGACTGGGGACCTATGCTGACCAACAGTTCATGCACAGCATAGTCTGCCTCTCTTCCATGGGTGCTTTTAGCTACCATGGAAACCTTCACTAACACACTCTGTGAATGGGTGCTATACAATTATTAATTTGCAGTGGCTTCATAAAAAAAATTTTTACATCATTTTGCACTCATGTCCATGTGGAAATTTTATCTGTAGATAGACCCCCATTATTTAGCTATCTTTTCACAGTTAAGTAATAAAAAGTATACAGGAGATTCTGATTTCTGTATTTTCATAGCCGCTATCAATTGACTTTGTTGGAAACTATTCGTGGGGACATGAGCTCTTTTGATCTTCATTAGTTCTTAAGTAGGAGCTACCATTTCTTCAATTATGCAAATGGAAAATTGGGTCAAAAGAGTTCATTACCTTGCATATAGCTGGGATATGAATTTGAATTTTTGTTTTCAACTTCTGTCTTGATTTAGACATAATATTTTCATTGATTCTTGTAAATAATGCTTTACTTTCCACAGATAATGGATGGGGCAGATCTTTCTAGCATCAATCATATTTTGGTTTCAATATGAGCCAAGTTTTATACAGGCAAAAAATGATAATTAGAAAATGTGAATGAGTTGATTGTGTAGATTGATAGCTAAACAATATTATTGAAATCCTTACTGAAAACTCTTCACTGGTAATTTGAGGTGACTTTATTTGTCTTTAGGACCAGAAAGTTTACTTTTATGTATTTTAAATAAAGGGTTAATTTTGTTTTCCACAAAATTATTATTCTGTGTAGTTATAATTCTATGTAATTGTAATGCTGTCTTAACTATGCATAAATTTGGTTCATGGATCATCAACAGTTTAAGAAGGGGAATTACTTAAAGAGGGTTGGGTGATAAATACCATATGCCTCTGGGGTAACTTTTGAAATGAGTATTATTTAATGGTAGCATTGGTTATGGGCATGTGTATACTTGGAGTATGTATATATATGCATATACTTTGAGGGTGTTGAGTGTTTTTTTAAATGTTTAATACCCTTTGTAGTTATTTAAACATCTATAGACTTAGCGAAAGAAGATCATAAATCTGCATGTATTTCAGGGTACAGTTGTAAATTGCTGGTGATGGCTGTCAAATTTATTCTTATATATAAATAGGATTTTCTTTCTTTCTTTCCCTCTTCCTCTCTTTCCCCTCCCTTCCTTCTTGTTTCATTGTCCAAGATGGTAAATTTTCCTCAGTGGAAAATAGAAATGACCAGAAAGTACTTCATATTTTACACAAAATTAGGGGCCACTCAGTATTTGAGAAGAATCAGACCAAATCATATGAAGATAATAGGATTCCAAAACCCTATTTTTAATTAAACCAGGAAGACTTAAGCATCTTCCCTATGAAATATTCTATTATAATAGAAATATTTTGAACTCTTATACCTGTGTCTTCAATATAAAGTCAACTTCAAAATGCACATTACTTTTGAGAAATCCTTATACTTCTTTCCATAGTGGTCACAGTCTAACAACGATGAATGAGAATATACCTTTCCCCCCACATCCTCACCAACAATTATTATTAATTTTATTCTTGATGATTGCCATTCAAACTGGAGGTGAAATCTCAGTGTACTATTGATTTGCATTTATTCATTGTTAAGGATGTTGAACATATATTTATTGGCTATCTGTATTATGGATCTACCATATGACCCAGATATCCTACTCCAAGGTCTTTTGTCGAAAGAACTAGAATCAGCACACCATAATGACACAGGCATGTCAATGTTTTAAAAAGCAGCACAGTTCATAACAGCCACGGTATGTGGAGAGACCAGATGAATGGATTAAAAAAATGGTGCATATATATACAGTGGAGTGTTACTGAGTCTTAAAGAAGAATGAAGTTATGCCATTCCCCGGTAAATGAGAACTGGAGAATATCACCTTAAGTGAAATAAGCCAGACTCAGAAGGTCAAGGGTTCTTCATATGCAGAAGATAGAAATAAGAAAAAATTTTTTAAAAGGATATTTCATGAAAATAGATGGGAGAACAGTGGAGTGGTGCAAGGTGTGGAGGGTGGAGGGAGGAGGATAGAAAAGAGGAAAAGCTCCAAGTATGGTACATACATGGATGCATACACCACAAAGAATTCCACTTTTATATGTAACTATAATGCATCAATTATAACACAATAAATAAAGGGAAGGAGGACCAATAGAGTAGAGGGAGGAGATCAAGGGCAGGGAGGAGGATGGGAAAGGGGAAGAATTAGGGATTGAAATGGAGCAAATGATGTTATATGCATCTATGATGTGTACGTCAAAATGAACCCCACTATTTCATACAACTATAATGCACTAATGAAAACACAAAATACACATTGCTGAAGTTTTTACAAAGTTTCCATTTGTCAGAAACTAATGGGATTTATTAGAAACAAATTTCAAATCAAATTTATGCAAATGGTGTTCCATTGGTTGAACTATTAGATATGCTGAATTCCTAAGTTCCAATTTTTTTTTATTATACTGAAGTCCTACCTTCTAGTTGAATTGTAAAGTAACTCTGCCAAAGTCATTTACAAGCAATAATAACAACGAATTACGTAATCTCTTTGTGCACATACACACGGAGAATCCCACGTTGCTCAATGTTGGGGACACATTTTGAAAAACGTATTGTGGGGGGATTCTGTTTTTGTTGGAATATCACACACAGAGTGTGTGTACACAAACCTGGATGGTGTAGCCCCCCACACACCCAGGCCATATGGTACAGGCTGTTGCTCCTAGGCTATAAACCTATACAGCAAGTTCCTGCACTGAGTACTGTAAGCAATTGTAACACCATGATAAATATTTGTGTATCTAAACATATCTAAGAGAAAAGTCAGAGTGAAAACATTAAGCAATAGGAATTCTTTAGTCCCACTATAATCTTATATGACTACCGTTGTATGTGCAGTTCGGTTTTGACCGAAATGTTACGTGATGATGTCTTTTTATATTTCTTTGGGAGGCTACGGTGGCTGTGTTGGATGAATTCCTCTGTAATGAATTTCTAAGTTATCCCTTAGCTTCTTTGTTTTTGACATTCTCTCACCTTCTAACAGTGTAAATCAGCCCCAAACATCTCCTGCTATCCATTATACCCCAGAGCAAGCCCCTCTTTGGCTCAGGCTGGATGCTTAGGAGAGAATAAGATAAGGTCACTATTCTCAAGCAAGTGATGAACCAGGGAGGAAGCTAGTGGGGAAACAAATGCTATGATGTAGACTCTGACAGGATTGTGTACAAAACGCTATGAATATTTTCTGGGGCATTAAGGCAGGTTTTGGAGTACTATTCTCCAGAATAAGTGGGAGTCCCGAGGGGCATTTCCAGAAGGTCATTGTGCTCTCAGGGCCAACAGAAGGCACATTGTAAAGCTTCTTTATCTATACTAACAAGTCTGAACTTAATCCTATAAGCAATAAGGAACTGTAAAGGGTTTTAAATACGAATCTGATGCTATTCACCCCTTTATAATCCACACCCAGACAGCTTCTGATACCCTAGAAAAAATTCTTCCATATCCTCATTTTACTCTCCTCCCTGAAACTCTTCCCAACACAGATACAGAAGATTGCTTGATTGACATAGGTCAGAGCCTCTAACCCTTGAAGATTCAATATCCCAACAACAGGGCTGTTCTTCCTCCATTGGTCTCTCCCCCTGTCTTTAGTACTGGAGTTTGAACTTAAGGGTGACTTGCTATTGATTTACATCCCCAGCCCTCTTTATTATATTTTTGAGGCAGGGTCTCGGTAAGTTGCTGAGGCTGGCCTCGAACTTGCCATCCTCCTCCCTCAACCTCCCCAGTAGCTGGGGTTACAGGTGTATGCCACTGTGCCCAGTTCATGTTGGCATTTTTCACTCTGTTACTTTCAGTCCATGGAAAAGTACCCCTACTCCAGTGAGCCTAGGACTTTATTCTCTTTCTACCAGAGCAGCTTGCTTTAATTTGTCATACATATTGGTTTTCCTAGACAAGATTTCTTCTGGAAAGGAAGGAAACTCCACTGCAGAATTAGATATTTCTCGCACCGTGCTGTTAGTTGTTAGGTCAAGCACCCACTGAGGAGCTGGCTTTCAGTTCTCATACCACTGTTGATCTGTAGTGTGTCCCTTGCCAGGGCGTTGAAAGCTACCTGAGGATCAATTTTCTTTCATGGTTCTATAGAATCCTAGAAGAGGGAGTGACTTCAGACACCCAGAGAAAGTGAGAATCTTGCCTGATGTCAGTGAGCAGCAGTAACAGAGGGCACTCTGATTCTCCAGAGGTCCTTCTCCCACTGTCCACCTCCACGCCACCTCTGCTGCCACCAACAAAGTCCATCACCCTGTCTCTCACCAGGACCACAGCAATATCCTCCTAGCTGGCCCTCCTGCTTCTGACCTTGACTCCTAAGGACAGCAGCAGCCAAAGTCATCCTGTTAAAACTTCTGGGCCCAAGATCCACAGGAAACGAGATGTGTATTTACTGCATCACAGGGTCTAAAAATCACATGAACTGGGATAAGTCTGAACGGGGGAGGAAAGCTATGGGTTTTATAACTAACACAAAAGTTAAATAAAATAAACCTGTTTGAGAAACAAGGTAAGGATACTTGGCCTTGCCAAGTGGTTCAGAGAAGCCTCTAATCACTCACCAGTTCTTCCCTCACTTCCTCTGCAGTGATCACCTGTAATACAAAAAAAAAGAAAGGACACAGCTTGGTGAAAAAGGGCAATAGGCCCAGGCCCTCCTGCAGGGATAAGCACCACTGGGAAACGAGACTGAATACTGCCATCTACTGGAGGAAAAAGGCACACAGCGAAAAGAGGCGAGGGCTGAAGAGAAGTCCCTGGAAGAGCTGAGCTGCTAGGAGGAAGCAGAGGACAGCTGAGGAGGAACAAAGCCTCAGGTGGCATGTGGATGCAGAAAGCGCGATGCGCAAACTCGAAAGGTCCCTAGCGGCAACATTTTTCAGCACTTCATTTTCACCACAGAAAGCAGAAGCCAAAGAGATTTGAATAATTTACTTATTGTCATTGGCTGCTCCGTAACACCACCGACACCAGGCCTTTTGCCCAATTTCAGATGCACTATTTTATTTTACAGTTGCATCTACGCAAACACATGGCCAAACGCAGAGAGCACTGGTCTGTTTTTGGTTACTTGAGAACCTGTGCATCTACCTGTTCCTTTATCTGTCTAGGAAGATATGTGGTTACTCACATTCCAGTTTGTTTCAGAGCTATTGAGAGCGGCTAAAGGACAAGCACCAAAGTCATTGTGGATGAGGTAAATGGAGAGAAGCTGGGTGAATAGAAAGCATGAGTCATGAGAGGTAAAGCCCAAGCACTGGAGGCGAGGCAAGGGATGAAGAATCTCTATCAATGACACTCACACAGAAGCTGTTTCCACGGTGCTTGGATCAGTGCTAGGGCTTAGAGTAACTCAGAGAGGGGTTCGCCAAATGAAGATAATCAGAAAGTTCAACTGAACTTATATTCAACGTATACACAGATGCTGACCATTTCTTCCCTCCTACCCCATAACTGCCCTGAACTATAGTAAAAGGTGCTTACAGGTCCTCCTGCTTCTAAACTTGGCTGTTCTCAATAAAGGCAGCCTGAGTCATCATGTTACAACTTCTGGGCTTTAGACCCTCCAAGTTTCCCTCTCCCCCCTCATTCATCAGTGACTGAAAGTTCTTGAACTTAAGATGTCTTAACCCAAGTGCTCTGGGTAACATCTTATCCCCTCCTTTTCTCATAGTTTACTTAGTTCCTGGAACATTATCCCCCCCACCTCCATCATTTCCAACTGGATAAGCACCCACCATGGAGACTTCACACTGACTATTCCCTCAGTCTGGAAAGTTCTTCCCCCAGATAGCCACAAGAACATCTCCTAGTCTTCATCTAAATGTCTTTTTCACATTAAACCCATCCAAATTTAAAATAGCAAGCAAGTAAGCTTTGTTATTTTATTTATAAATTTTTGTGGCACTTATGACTTTAAATATATTCTCTACTGGGGTTGGAGCTGTGTCTCAGTGGTTGGAGCATTTGCCCGGTATGTGTGAGGACCCAGGTTCAAAGCCCAGCACTACATACACCACTGAGTGTCAAAGAAACAGGAACCAGATGAATGAATGAAAGTTGATTCTCTCCTGCCCTTTCCCTCTTTCTTGTAAAAAAATGTATATATCCTCTACTTACTTATCATCATGTAGTAGAACAAAATCAGGAAAGCAAAACCAAGAACCATAAGACAATGACAGACAAAAACACCATCTTTCTTTTCTTAAAATAAATAAATAATTGACACTTAGAATTGTACTGATTCAAGGGTGAAGTATATGTTGACATGGGTAATGACTAAGAGTAATGAGTGTATCTCTTACCTCAAACGTTTATCATTTCTTTACATTGAGAGCATTCCAAATCTCTATATTTTGAAATATATAATAAACTATTGTTAACTGTAGTCACCCTAATGTGTGATAAAATTTGATTTGATCCAGCATATGTATTTTCAGTGGGAAGAAGGAGGATGCTAGAAGCCAGGTAACCTTTCGGTCAGTTGAAGCTGTGTCACTGCACACCCCAGAGCGAGCAGTGGGTGCCTCTACAATGGTCCCCTTTTGGAGAGCTCAACTCCGCCTCTACTCTGGCAAAGTCTTCAGAACTGAATGACTAGGGGCCTCATCCCTTCATTTAGATTACAGCCTGGGGCAAAATTCCATGCCCCAATGGTTCTGATCCTGGTCTCCTGAGCTGCAGGGGGCTAATCCCCAGCTCTGTTCCTGGAGGGATGGCTGGTGTGCTTGTACACATATCTAGACCCAAGGGGTGGCAGGTGGCTGCTGCTTGGGTGTGGGTGGAGGAGTGGGATGGGATGTTATATGTAAATGGGTAGGCCCTCGCATTTGGACAAGGATGGGGAACAGGAAGAGTAGGGGACAGACTATGAGATAGGGGACACTATTGTCCTCTTGTTCTGCCCCCCCAAAATCAAGGGGGAACCTGGCTGGCACAGCTGCCTGGTGGGAGGTAACAAGAGGCTGAAGCAGGATGACCACAGAGAAGGGGTATTGTAGAAAAAAATCTTACAGCTTAGCCACTTGCTGGGGGTGCCCTACCCCCCTGTGGTATCTCAGGCTGCTTTTCAGGTCAGATAATTACAGGTCTGGCCAAGGGGAGGGATGGGGTGGAGCTGAGGTAAAGTGGGTGAGGTCCTTTTGGAAAAGGTGGTTAGGTGTCCCAGGCTGCAAAACCCAGGCACTGGGCAAGTACAAGGAACAATGTTTGGCAGAGAACTAGGGGCGGGGCCCTTCCTGGCTGCCAGGCCTCTCCAGGTGCTGGATCTGCTATGGACATGTGGGCATGGGTCCCCACACTTTCCCCATGGTGAGCCACTCTCTGGCTCTCTTCAAGTGAGGGCTGAGGTAAGAGCACATCTGGGGATGCGGCTGACCCTTAGGGAGATGACCTCATCTCTGCCTCCTATTACATGTGTTCAAAGTGGCTTTGGGAATTGCAAACTTTTGCTCATAGCTATTTTAATAATGGAATACTTATGAGCAACCTTGGAGGATTGCAACCCACACTGCATGGGCAAAGCTTCCCCTGCCTTTGGGGCAAGTACATTCTCAGAGAACATAGGCTGGAACTACCTACACTTGAAGGCCCTTGCAAAGCTGGAACACCACATTATTTGCTCTCATGGCTTTCCCTGTATTGCAATTCTCCATCTTCATGTATGTTTCTGTGCCAGATTAGTACACTTAGAGAGAGGAAGTGGGGAGGAATCCAGTGGCCTTTGTGTTGCTCCCCACAAGGCACTGATAAGCCCTGTGCTCAGAGGTGGATGCCAATGCAATATGATTTGGTGGATTGCTACAGATTCCTGGTAGGGTAATAGGAATAATTACATCACTTTTTATCCTCGAATGCAAGTAATCAGAAGCCATCATTATTCTAGTTTGTGTTAAGATGACACACAAGGAGAAAAGAAGTTCTGAAAAATTCAGAGCACTGAAGATTCTTCTTTGGGGATGATCATTGTAGATTTGGTATGAAACCAGGCGTTGAAGCATCTTATTGCCTTCATGGGAGAATTCCTTTGGAAATCTTTATTTCTACGTGTAGCCCAGGATCCAGAGTAGAAAGGCTTATTCTGTGGACCAAGACAGAGTTTCTGGTTAAAGAGGAACCATTAAAAATAAGCAGGTCCAGAGTGGGAAAGTCTAACTTTAGGAGAAGGAATCTTGTCTACTAACACCATAGACTATCTCTGCATGATGTTGAACTTTATGTAAATGGATACAATCATGTTATATTTGTGACATTCATCCATGTTGTTGCACATTGCAATGATATATTCATTCTCAATGTCTCATGTGTGAATATACCTCAATTTATTCATCCACTCTGCTATACATGGATGTTTGGGTACTTTTCAGATCAAAGCTATCGCAAGTAATAAGCATATAATTCCTTGTGCACATCTTTTTGGTGCTTTACGCATGCAGTTCTGGGCTGGAGTGGTGGCCTGGTAGTTATGGTGCTTGCCTAGCATGCGAGAGTACACAGGTTCAAATCCCAGCACCCACATACACAATGAAATGTCTGAGCAACAAAGGCCATGTGAAAAACTAAAATAAAAATTGTTTCTGTCTTTCTCTGTCTCTCTTTCTCACTGTCTCTCTATCTTTAAAAAAACACATGCAGTTCTGTTGGGTATATGTGTACGTGGAATTGCTGGTCAAACAGTATGTTCACCTTGGATGCAAAAGTTAGACTTCTGTCAGTGAGTTCCCTTTTCTTCTAGGATCTGACTGCTGAGATAGAATTATGAGGTCTTCAAGTACATGATTTCTGTATTTTATTCATTTTTTCCAGTTTTTCTCAGCAAGAGGCTCACTGTAAGTCATTTTCTCACACAGGAAGCAAAAGTGGACTCTGAATGCATTTTCATAACTGACTTCTATGCACTTATTTGACTTCACACCCCATTTATTAATATTAAAATAGCTCTATAGACTAAGTCTTCAAAGGAAAAAATTAAAAAAAAACCCTAAGTACAAGTGGTCTTGCTGTTTCTGTCATGCCGTGGCCAGTGTTTTTCCTGATTCTGGCTTGTCTTGTTCAGTATGTATTTTCCACTGTCCTTAGAAGCTGTTTTTAGTCCTTCTGCTAATTTCAGACTCAGAAAAAAAAGCTTGTTGAAGCCCAGCTGTTAAGAAAACTGATCAGCACCTTTCCATTGTCCCCTTTGGGCCACTAAATGCTCTCAACTCATTCAAGTTTCCTTTTCTCTTGCTACTCTTTCCTGCAGCTGAGGTTGCATTTTTAGCCTGTTTTCGTGCTTCTGAACTGTGGGGAGATGGGGGCAAAGGAGAGCTGTCAAAACACAGATGTCCAGCTGGACCCTCAGTATTTCCAGTAAGGCTGGGGAAGGCCCAAGAACTTGCATTTGAACAATTTCCCAGGTGATGCTGATACTGCTGACCCAGAAACCACATTTTTAAGATATGCGATTTAGTGCAATCTCTATTTTCCTCTAGTACCATTGAACTATCTTTTCAAAAGAAGGTATTGTGTCTACCCCAGCTGTTTCTAATTTCCTCGTGCTGGATTGCGCCCATCAACCAGAGAGTGATAAAACATAGGATTTAAAAGGGCTGGATCCACGCTCTTTCTGCATCAATTTTAAGAAAACAAAGTAACGGTATAAATAGTTAAACAGGTCTTTCCCCGATAACCAGGAATCAAAAGCTCTTTTTCAACATAGAGTTATATTTAAAGGCACTTTCTTTACATTTTGGACATATTTGGGGGGAGGGGAGTGAAATGGAAGGTTCTTGTACAACTCAAATCTCCCCCCTTTCCATCATTTTAGAAAAATGTCATTTATGACTGCAGGCCTGTGAAGCCAAATTTATTTATAATTCTCAGTAGCCCTCAGGTTCTGGGGCAATCTAAAGACACAAACCTTTCTTTGTTTTTAAGTGAAATATCTGTTGAATACACATTTTATGCATATTTGTCCAGATTTAGTGAAAACAACACAAACTCAGTGATCAGAAAGCCCACTGTGATGTGCAGAAGGTAAAACAAACCAGAGGTTGACTTCACACAATGGCACGCATGGCATTTTGTCAACTTTTAAGCCTCTCCAGGACGTGGTGTCCACCAGCAGCCTGGAGCTGCAGGGTGCTGCTCTGCAATCAAAGCGCCATCTGTGCGCAGTGGCAGGGAAGGGTGAAGGGACTTTCTCCTTGTGTCTGAGATGAAGCAGGCTGTTTCAGTTTCACAGTACATACACCAGGCCATGACCGTTTCCATGTAAGGGAAAACTGTGGCTTTTAACAGAAGATAAACTAAGCCCTCGGGTGAGAGGGAAATCTTTAAGGTCACTATCCAGTCGATAAAAGAAAATGGGGTTTCCCTGGTTGCATTGGAGGCCCAAAAGGAGGTGACATTTATCAGCTTTCCTGACACAGGTGCTAATGAGTGATAAGGAGCTCTAATTTGAAGATACCCCAGAGCTGTTAAAGTGTGTGTAAAATGCAGACAATCCATCTGCAGAGCAATAATCTCCTCCTCACACAAATAGAAAAGCCATTTAGGGATGTTGGGATACCCAATCAAAGCCGGGGAAAGAAAACAGGAACAAAAATGAAATGTTAGGATGCCTAGTATGTGCCAGGCAGTATTCTAATGGGTTGCAAGGGCCAGTCACCTGATATCATCCTTGCTATAATTTTCCAATGATGGTGCCATGTGGACAGAGGAGGACACCGAGGCATGCAATATTTAAATGATGCAAAGTCTGTGCCTCAGTTTCCCCATCTATAAACAAAGCTGATCAATGAAAGAATTGATGTTCAAATCCATGACTGTCCAACTCCAAACCCATTCTTCCACTATAAGCATAATTTCTGCTTCACTGTATAAATAATATATATGACACTCATTTTTTCCCTCAGGGAACCAGTGTAAAAATTTCTAAACTGATGATAAGTAGGGTGAAGATCCATTTTTTTCCTCAGGGAACCAGTGTAAAAATTTCTAAACTGATGATAAGTAGGGTGAAGATCCAAGATGATTCTGGCCCACCTTTCTCATCCAGGAGATGCCTATGGCTTTCTTCTTCCCTGGATCATTAAAAAAAAAATCACTGCATAAATTACAATGGGGTTTCAATCTAGTGGAAAATCATTAGAATGGGAACTTAGAAATTTGAGTCAGTCTTGCCTCTGATTACTGGGTCACTTAAGGCAAATGACTGGAGCTATGTCATTCATTCCCTCAGTGATTATTTATTGAAGAGATTTAGTAAGATCACTTCAAAGCTGCAGGGGTTGTGTAGATGGAAGCTTGTCTAAGCCATGCCTTATGCTCACAAGTTGCCTGTGGTTTAGGGAGGAATCCAGACATGTAAACATGATTGACATTCATAACGAAGCCTGAAGGTACAGATTTTATGAAGTATAAGAACATAGTTTCAAGAGCTCTTGCTTCTTTGTGAATGGGCAGAAGAGGCAGGAAAGCCTTAATGATAGAAAAAGAAGATTTAAAGGATTTTTCCAAGCAGATATAATAAAGCAATAAGAGGAGACTCCAGGGGATTTGGGGGGAAGAGCACATACAAAGACTGGGGTATGCTCATAAACATCATCTGAAGGAGCAGAATCATAATGGACACAGCATGCCAGGATACAGGGTTTAAGCTTGACCTTGAAAGTGATGGTGGGACCTGGATGCTTTTGTAGCACCATCAGATGGTTCAATCTGTGCATTAGGGAGAAATACTTAGCCAGCGTTGTGACAAATAAATGGGAGTGAGATGAAGGTAGAGGCAAGGAAATCAATCAGGAAATTGATATCAAGGTTTGGATAACAGATGAAGTTGACTTGATCTAGAAAAGGCATGCACGTGTGTTTGTGCGTATATGAGAGTGTGTGAAAGAGAGAGACCAAGAGACTGTCTTAAGTTGAATGAACAGACAAGTCTCAGCACTCAACACAATTTGAGAAAGGTGGTAGTATGAACATGGACATGGATGATGTCTGTTTTACTATACTTCACATACTATGAGCCATGTAACAGTTGCTTTATAAGCAAATGAATGTGTAGTGAATGAGTGAGTGATGACTTTCAGTTCTTAGGCCTGGGTGACTTGGTTAATGCTTGGGCCATTATCCAAAAATAGGTTGGCAGTTTAAGCTGAGGAATTAGATGGGGCATACCTGTAATCCCAGCTACTTGGGATGCTGAAGCTGGAGGATCAAAAGTTGAAGCCAGCTTTGGAAAATTAGTGAGCTCTTGTCTCAAAATAAGAAAGGACCAGGGATGTAGCTCAGTAGTAAATTGCGCTGGGTTCAAGTCCATGTACCAAAAAGAAAAAAAAGAGAGAGTTTTTTCAGAGAGTAAAAGAAATTGAATTTAGTTTTGGATGTTTTAGGTCTACATGAGAAGTAGATTTGGAAATATGAATCTTGACTTCCAGGGATGAAAATTCAAAACTAGAGATTATGGTTTGGAAGTCAGAAATATAAAGACAGTATTTCAGTCCACTAGAAAAAAAGTATAATTACCCAGACAAAACAACCAATCATTCAAGCATTCATTTACTCACCCTATCACTATTCCATGTGTATTTATTGAGAGCTCACTTTGCATCAGGTTTTGGGCAAGGTTTAGGAAATGAGTAGGTCCAATTTGTCTCTGTTTTTAGATAGCATATTATAATTGAGGAGATAGATTAAAAACAAAGAATAAAGCTTGGTGTAGTGGCACATGCCTATAATCCCAGCAACTCAGGCAGCTGAGGCATGAGGATTGAAAGTTCAAGGCCAACCTCAACAACTTAGCAAGATCCTGTCTCAAAATGAAAAAATGAAAAGGGCTGGGGGTGTAGTTCAGTGGTAGAGCAACCCTGGGTTCAATCCCCAGTACCAAAACGAAAAAAAGGAAAAAGACTAGTGACACAATTTCAATCTGTACGTATTATTAAGGAAACAAGTGGTTGAGATAGATATCAAGAAATGGAAGCCTTTTCAACAGAGGTAACATTTACATTGAACTCTTTATTAGTCTAGGTACACCTGAGGGAAAAAAAATCCAATAGGCAATTGGAATGAGCAAGAGTGAGAGGTGAGAAAGAGAAAGAAGTGTTTACAAAGAATTGACTCAAATGGACATGCAGGCTGAGAAATTTCAAGATCTGTAGTTGCCAAGTTAGAGACCCATAAAAGTGAATGGTGTAAGTTCTAGTCCAAGTCTGAAGTCAAGAGAAAACCCATGCCAAAGCAGAGGGAGACACTTCTCCTTTCTCCTCAGCCATTTCATTCTATTCAGTCCTCCAGTGGTTTGGAAGAGGAACACCCACATTGGAGAAGGAAATCTGCTTTCCTCAGTCAACTGCTTCAAATGTTAACCTTATCAGAAAAATACGCCCAGTGAAAATATTCAATAAAACATCTGGGCACCCCATGGCTCAGTCAAGTTGACACATAAACTTAACCATCACAACCTAAAGAAGGAGACCAGCTCAATCTTGTGAACTGCACTGGAGAGTGTTCTGGGGAGATGGGACAATGTGTGCACAGATCTTGGTGGAAAAGCATTTACTGTGCTCAAGAAATGAAAGGTAATGTACACAGCTGGAAATTAGTGAGTGAGGTGGAAAACCACACGGAAAAAAGTCCATCAGATAAACATCTAAATGATGCAGAAATATTAAAACTACAGTAAGAATTTAAGTTATTGTTTTAAAAGTGGTGCAAAAATCACTGAAGGGATTTACACAGGAATTAATTGACTTTTTCTGTGATGTTACTTTTTTCTATGCTAAAAACAATGAATTATATGAATCAGGATTGAGAACAGATAGGCTGTTGATGATTTCTATCACTTACTTTAAATGAGAAAGTTTGGAGAATGGAGTAACATGAGAGATGTGAATATATTTTCAAAAACAAAAATTGTAGATCTTTCTGTGTCTGTGTTGTGTATAAAATATAAAAGTCAAATACATAGAGGGGTATTATTTTAAGAAGTTTCAATGGATCATAGAATTCAGTACAAGTGAAGTAATGGGGAAAGGAAAAATGCTAATAATTTATTTTACCATCAAATTATTTCATATTTTAAATTGTTCAAAAATTATGTATCTTGTGAGTATCTAGACTCTACTTTTCCCAACTATTTGTTGTGTTTTGAGTTTATCTCCTAAGTTGCTTGGATTTTTCAAATTCAGTCTGTAAATCCAGGGCCTTTTAGGAGAATTAAACATGTTTATATTTATTTCACTTACTGACATGTGTGGACTAATTTCAACTATCTTAAAATATTTTAAAGATTTTTCTGCCTAGTTATTCTCTTTTCATGCCTCAAGTTAACAATTTCTTTTTTTTAATAGAAAATCTAAAATTTATTGAAGTAGTATAAGCAAATAAAGATAGTTACTTTAATCAATAGTCAGTTGCATTGTTCAATCACAGTTTCAGGGGTCAGTGTGGAAATCTGACTTACACTGGGCAATTCCTGTGCGGGACTCCTTTAACTTCCTGTCATAGGCTCCTCTACATGAGCTAAACCAGAAAAAAAGAGAAAAAAAATTGTTAATTCTTCTGCCATATTTTTTTGACTACCTCCATCAAGCCATTGAAGTGCTACCCTGGTGAAATAGCCGATGTCTAGCTTCTTTAAAGTCAGCTAAGATTGGGCTTTGAATTGATGCAAAGTACAAGGGATATCAAAGGACATTATACCATTCTCATATTAAACCCAGGAAGGCTACAAATAGAGAAACACACTTCTTTCCTAGTAATGCTTTCTAAAGAAGTAAGTCTATGTAGTGAAATTTTAATTAAGAGCCTTTAGTTTCTTTCTGCAAATATAAAGGTTAGGTAAACTAATTTTTTAAAAGTTGTGGTTCTCAAGAAAAGAAATTATCTTAATGGCTCTTCATTTGTCACTCTCAAAAATAAAGCAATTTGAAAATTTTCTTTTTTATGATTTATTAATGCTTCATTAATAGGGAAGGCTTACAAATAAGTTATTTTTTTCGAGCCAGATCACACTGTGCTAAATAACAAGATATGGGAATACATTGAACAGCCTGACTTCTGCTGACTTTTACTTAAGAATGTGAAGTGTTTTATTTATTTATTTATTTTATTAGAATAATATAGAAATACAGTTGAGGGGGAAATATTATCAAAACATTAGCAATCAATGGATGTAAACTTTGTTATCGGGGGGAAAAGCCAGATCATGGATAACCACCTTGGATTTTACCTATTGCAGTTTCCCCCAGAAGAACTCATGCGTTAAATGGGTAGTTC
>PVKS010040299.1:0-16708 GCA_004027875.1 Aplodontia rufa | reverse complement strand
TTGATCACACTACTGTTCAACTCAAAAATTTAATTTAGTTATTTTAAAATAATTTCTATCTCTTTATTGATATTCACTTTAATAAGACACTACCATCAACCATTCTTTACTTAAATATGATTCTCTTCATTTTGAATATATATATATTTATACTTATGATAGCTGCTCTGAAGACTTTGCTAAGTTCTACATCTTGACCCCATCCAAATCAGTTTATATTGACTTCTCCTCCTCCTCCTTTTTGTTCTTCTCCTTCCTTCTCCTATTCTTTATCTCCTTGTTCATCTTCATATGTGGCATATTTTCTTGTTTCATTTCAAAATCAGTTTTGTCTGCTATGATAGAATACTATGAATTGGGAGGTTTAAATGACAAACAAAAAACTATTGCTCGAAGTCCTAGAGGCTGGGAAATCTAAGACTAAAGTGCCTGCAGATCCTGTTTGGGGAAAGTACTCTTCTTGCATCCTTAGGTGGCTGAGAGCAAAGAGAACAAATCCAACTCTTCCTTGCAAGGGTAGGAAATTCAATCAGAGGGCTCCATAGTCAGGATATGATTACCTTTCAAAGTCCTCATCTAATTTGATCACTTTGGAGATTAGGATTTCAACCTATGAATTTTGGGAAAACACTCAGTCATTCAGTTCATAAAATGTATCTTTATAATTTTGTGTTGGGAACTGAATATTGTAAATAAAATAGTGTAGCAACCATGGATTCTGATCCCCTCCAGATCTGTTGTTTGATTGCTTACTTGTTTGTTTATTGATTTGGGTAGAGTACTTCAATGAAGTTATTTGCTCTTTAGTGTGCAGTTTCTCATGCCACTCCTTACATGACACAGCCTAGGCTTGCAGTCCCTGACCACCCATGAGATGACAAGAACTTTCGTTAGGCTCTATTTTATACTTTCTCTTTCCTAATTAATCTTCCAGCTGATCTACCTCTTTTGGTCTGATTCTTGGCCTTCACTGACTTCTTGTTAATATTGCTGCTAATGATGATGATTTATTACAGCTTGTGGTCCAAGTGGTAAAACAGTCAGATCCAGTTAATGCCAGGGCCCTTTGCAACACTGGAATTTTTGGTTTAGTCTGACCTCATAATTTAGGAGGGTCCTTCTTGTCTGCCTCTTTCCCTGGTTCTAGTAAACCTGTGACTGGTCTCCCTCTTTTCTTTTAGTAATTGATCACAACCAGCATTTCCTGTTTTTGACAACACACTTAGAAATGAACCTCTATACTGTGTTCCAAAATATAGCTAATATACTTAGAGAAAGTGGAGTGTCTCTATTATTATGTCCATATTCTCTCTGGGTTCCAAAATATTAGATGTTGAACTAGAGCTAGGTGAGGAGACAGTGACTCCCTCCAGGAAAGAAGGTGATTGATGGGGACTGTACTCCTTCTCTTTCTCAGTTTTACCCTGAAGTGTGCAACATATGAGCAAGATGGGAGGGCTCATGAGTGTCCAATATCGTCTGTGTGTCATGATTAACATAGAGATTTTGACCTACCGGTGGTACAACTGGAAATAATGCCTCAATTTTCTCAACTGAACCTACCTGGAATAGAATTTTTGTAGCAGGAGGGGTAGGGGAAAATTCAAAAAGCAGAGGACAGATGCTGGGAGTCTGTGCCTCCAGGAGTAACACCATAGCCCTAGTCTGGAACATGTAGGGAAATAGCATCTATGTTTTTAGCCACGGCCACTGGAATAGGGTTTTTATAATCCCAAGCTGCCACACATAGAGAAACAAGCCACAGTGTCTCACTGCTATTATTAAGATATAGTAGATTTTCTTGGCTAATGTTTCTCTGCTTTCAATAGACTTTTAGGACAATTTCCAGAGAATTAAATATCTTCTATTGTTGTCTACTTAAATTTTCTACTAAGTAAATGATTGCTTCACAGAAAAGGTTCTCAAACCACTGTTTTCTATCCCTGTGTCTCTAAGATGCCTATGAATTTTTTTTTACATTGAAATTCTCCTAAGTACCACACATGAGATGACTGAGAATTTTGTCATATTATTATGATTAATATTCTCTTACATTTTACTGTTTAGAAATAAAAATGAAAAATAGAATTATGATGAGTCACAGGAGGCAGTTTTTGGCCCAGAGGAGATATGTACACAGATTGATAGAAATCCATGCATGTCTGGCAATAGCTGATCAGAGATATTATTTGAATTCCCTGTATCTCAGGACCCCAACCTAATGGTTGATGTTCACCCAGTGGAGAACTGGTGAACATACAATCTCTGGTAATGTGTTAAGTAATCTTTCCACGTCCTGGACTCCCATGGACAAAATAAGGTGATGCTGAAGGAAGCATTCCATCTGTCTGACTCCAATGGAAGTGCAATCTTTAAGGACACAGCACTATTGTAACCTGTGACTTCTTATTCCTTGTAGCTGGACTGAAAGACAAACTTAGCTACCTTGTCTTCATGTCTTTCTGTTGGTAGTCTACAAGTGAAAGTTCATAGAATAAGAGACAAAGACACACAGAGTCCCTGGAAAAAGGCAACATTTGCCAAGAATAAGATTTTTAGAAAGTGACCAGTATTCTTGGAACATGAGTATAAATTCTTAGGACACACAATAAAATCTGTGCTTGAGCACATAATAAATAGGAACAGTAGTTTGCCCTCAATATGGCACCCAGGTATACCTTGCATGAGGAGAGCACAAGGGACCCAAGGGAGGTGCTGGTCTTCAGCCATGGTGTTTAGGGGGTTATGCTGTCTTGGTGGAGTGAGTCTCCAGAATTTTTGAAGATCCTCAAACCACACCAAGACTAACTAGAAAAACATGTTAATCAAATAAAATTAGGTTTATTAAACTTACAGGGAACACTTAAACTAGGCAACATTCATTTGTGTCTTAGAAGAGAGAAGGTGTGATTGCTATTTAGAGCTTAGGACATTGATTCATTGATTAGTAGGTGAATTTTGTAAGATAAGGAACTTAGAATTAAGCAGAATTTAGGATATAACAACTTTGGATTTGGGGGCACAGTGAAGAAATGCTCTTAAAAGAAGTCTTGATCTTGTTCTCATTTTTGACATGGAGGATGATTTGATTGGGTTACAGACTTATTCTCTGGGAGAAAATATTTCCTGTGGCCAACTGCTAGTTTATTTTTGTTTGCTCTCAGAGTTGTTTAACTAGGGATGGGAAAATATGCCTGGCTTCATTTTTCACAACAGGACGGGTAATTATATTGGCTTCATTTCTCACCCTCTGCATTCTACTTTGGACAAGGAATGTAGAGGAAATAATATCAGAAAAAAAATAATTCTCCAAACAAATCAGCTGCATATTGAACATTTAAAACTAATTTACATTAAAGTTTGAACTTTCTATATGTAATACATAAATTTAAATCAATGTTGACAAAACAAAACTTAAACTTTTAACCTTTTCAATGAAGTTACATATTTCTATTGAAGTTAAATAATAATATAAGATCACATTTCTCTTCAGATCTCTCTAAGATGTGGTTCTTTAAAATTATTCCACATATTTTTCCAAGTGCATCATTTGGTCCTAGTGATTTGACTTAACTAAATGATATTTTTGTCCTCAGCAGTTTTATTGTTTTCTATTACTTTTGTTAATGATCTATAAATAAAAGGCACATAGAACCAGTTTAGAACAAATTCACTTGAGCTAATTTCCAGAATTTTCATTGTAATGACCAAATATACAATGCTCAATTTTGAATCAAAGACTGTGCTATGTTATATATGTGCTTTCTATCTTTCCGGTTTTTTTATTTGTTTGTTTGTTTGTTTTTTGTTTTGCCATAGGTGGTACCAAGGCCCTACCCCTAAATTTACTTAATGTCTATATTTTCATGCTGTTTTTTTAAACACCCTCAATATGTGGAAATGTCTAAAGCTTATTCATGGATATACTGACTACAGTTCTACAAATGACACAGAAACTCTCACTGTGGCCCACTTCATCCTTCCACCAGGTGGATCTCATGATGTTTGAGGACTCCTGTGTGAGTGTAATTTCCAAACTGCCTTTTCTTACTCTCCTGAGTCTTTTGTATTCTTGTTTTATTCATTTTGAATGAATTGTTCACCTTATTAAAGTGATACTCAGATTATTTTCTGACATAGCATGAGGTAGGGAAAATTTCTAGGTGCTTTTATGCCTAAAATTTCCTTTTTCTTCACTTGACAGTTTTGTGGTGAAAAATTGATAGTAGAAATTATTTACCTTCACAATATTTTCTTTTCACTATTAGTTTAATGCTTATTTGATTCATATAGCGTTTTATTTTCTTTCTCTCTAAAAATTTTTAAATCTTTACTTTTTCTTTAGTGTTTGCTTTATTTTTAGTGTTCCTAGATTTAAGGACAATGGGTTTTCATTTCTCCTTTAAAATAAAGGGCGATCTAAAGAAACATCTCTCTGCAAATGCTGAGTATTTGTATAAATATTTTTATAACCAAAATTTCCTCAATCGAAATTGTTCGGTATTCCAAATTGATTTTCTAGGTATTATATGTTTTCTACTTGTCTTTTATTCTGTTTTCTCCATTTGGTTTTTATTGCTATTTTAAATTTTCAGTTATATTTCTAACTTTCAAGAAACATTTTTCCTCTCTGATAATTCCTATTTCATGGTAATTTTTATTTTATTATTATAATACTTTTATAATTTACCTGAGGCCACTTTTGAATGGTTCGATTATATCTATTTATCCTAAAATCAGATTATATATTTTGTTATTTTGGATTTTTCTCCTTTCTGCTGAATTTCCTTTCTCAAGCTTTGGGTAAACCTTGTTTTCTCTTTCATATAGAAGCATAAAACAAACTAAATCCTTTAGTTCAATAACATGAGAGTTCTACTTTAAGGAATAGTCAAATATCAATTAATGCTCTATTCTCCTATCTGACGTTAAAATATTTAGGGCTTTCATTTAGGATGCCAGGAACCTTATTAGAGTCTACCATAGGTTACTTCTCCCCACATCTTTACGAGACTTAATGTTCTACCTGACCTTTTTATTTTATTTACCTGAAATTAGCTAATTCCTATGTGGTGACCACTTTTACAGAAATGACATGAAGGTATGTGGAGAAATTCTACTTTTTCAATATAATCTTTTAACTAACTTCTGTTCCATTTCTCTTTCCTAACTGTATTATATATACAGTCATTGAGTTCATATTATCTTAAGGTATAAGATAAGCAAAAAGAGTGATTCTCCTTCTCCGTCACCTTTTTGTGAGACGTATGGATCAAAACTATTTCCTTAGCTTTGCTTGTGTGAGAAATTTGTTGCAATCTTTTGCCCACTGATAGTATGGTGAGATTTTGTTTGTCCTTGGCCTTATCCAGGTTTTTCCCCTGGTGATGGGAACTGAAATCAGGTCTTCACATGCTAAGCAGTGTTTTACCACTAAACCACATCCATGCTCTTCAAATTTTTAAACAGGAAATAAACTCAAAAATTCCATTTGATATCCTATCATTATTATTATGAACAATAGTGTGTGTATCCCTCTGTTTAATCACACTCAAAAACATATTTCCTTGGTTACACAAGCAATGGTTAGAACGCAGATGCTGTACTTTTCAGAGGGAAGTGAGATGGGTGACCATCTGCTGCTTGGGGTAGTATGTATTGGTGTCATATTTCTAGAAATAAATTTGGCTATTTGGATCAAGGTACTTAAAGATTTAATATCTGATAATAGTAACAATCCATCCTAAGGAACTATCTGGAAAACTGTGTGAAGAACTTTGAACAGTGCTATTCACAGCAGTTTAAAATAATTAGAAGTTTGAAATAGCTAAACTGTTAAAATGTTAAGAAATTCATATATAAAATATGTATACATATATTCATATTAGGTAACACTTTTGCAAATAAATTATAGGGAACAAATAGAAATTGTATGTTTAAATGATGATGAATCAGTCTGGGTTTCTACAAATAGAAGATAGATGACAGATAGATAGAGGATAGATAGATAAAAAATGAAAGATAGCTATTAGAGGGTCTTTAGTTGAGAAATTTACTCATATGATTATTAAGGCTAAGAAGTCCCGTGAAAGACCATCTTCAATCCAGAGATCCAGGGATTGCCAGTAATGTGGTTCATTCCAAATATGCAGGCTTCAGAAGCAAAGAAGATGATGGTGTAATTCTACCTGAGATTAAAGGTCTGAGTATCTGGGGCCAGTGATACAAGTCCTGGAGTCCCAAGACCAGAGAACCTGGAGTTCTGATGTCCAAGGACAGCAAGAACAGACTATGCCAGCACTACCAGCAAAACATAAAACATTTGTGTTTTGTGTTTTATTTGATCTTTCAGTCAATTGGGTGGTATCTGGTGCTTCCCTGCTCAGTCCATCTACTCACAGGCCAATCTTCTTAAGAAATACTCTCATAGACTCACCAAGAAATAATGCATCAAAAATTCTCTAGGTGTCATTAATCCAATAAGGTTAAAACCTCAAATTGTCATCAAGATGACAATATATATTGAATTCAATATATATTGAATGAGAATCCAGGATAAAACATTATACAGTTAATATAATACAGATTTTGTACAGATAAGTCAAATCACATGGCACTTACTATTTTGATCAGTGAAAACAATCCAATATTAGCACATATAGATATAATTAGAATATATAATTCATACATAATGTAATTTTATAAATTGAAATATAGTGAGCACTGGGAAGAAATACTGACATTGTCTATCTTGAGATGATAGGATAACATTTTAGTCTTACTTTTATTATAAAGAAGTATATTTGCAATCTGTAAAAACAGCTGGTTTTTTATTCATGTTTCAACGTTTGTACTATGAGCAAATTGTAAATGTCAAAATGTCATATCTGTTAAATACTTATCTGAAATGAATGACACAGGGAAAAACAGGTTTCTTCATTATAGCATTTGTTTAATATGCATGAACGATATCTCTCTACATTCAGCGCATTTACACTGTTAGAACAGTGTGTACAGAACAAGTTCACTGCTTCAAGACAGAATTTAGTATTGCAGATTCACAAATGGCTGAGTTCCTGCTGTCTCTCATCCCATTCAGGCAATTTGTTGGCTTAAATTTTGTTTGGCTTATTTTCTGCTGCTGCAGGCATTTTTTTTTTTATCTTCTGCATAGAAAACACCTTTTCTCTGTAAAAGTTCAGTGCCATTTAAAAAGTTATGGGCTTAGATGGGAGGTTGGAAAAGCAAGATAAGAGCCTTTTAAATTAATACATTTAGAGACAATTCTGAACTAAGTCATCTTATGATATGTTTGCTGCAGGAAAATAGTTCAACTGGCTAAATTTTTCTATTCAACAATTGCATTAGAAGACACCCTCATTTTCAACTGCCCTATATTTTATGGTCTTACTTTTTGTTGATTGCGAGGCATATATAAGTATACTATTTTCTTTATTAAGGTATATCTTTAGAACATGGTCAAGATATTTTAGCATCCTCAGAAAGACTAATTTGTAATGCTTTCATATTCAAATTTCCAGATCCCCTGAATAGTAGTGCTGTGACTGCCCATGTTGTGGATGAAAAGTACACTTTTTTTCTCAGTCACTTATAGAAAATAGACAGTAATATAATAAAATAGTTGCATTTTATTGGAAATTAATAATTGCTTAGTGATAAGATCAATTCTATGGCTCTTAAAATTAATTACTATCAAGTACCACTGAATTAATTTGTGCAAATGCATATATCTGTTAATTTTGAATTTAAATTACATTAGGTCTGTCTCTATAAGCCTGTATACAAAGGCAAATCTTCTGAGTTAGTATAAAGTTTTGCAAAAATTTATTCTTTCAAAAAAATGCCCTAAAAATGTCACACTTCTCTGAATTTCAGCTGATAGGATTCAGATGAACACAAAGAGAAGCGTCTTTGTCTGGTTATAAAAAGAGGATTACCTGCCATGAAATATACATTATCCAAAGCAATAGGGCTTAAGGCAAGGATTTCCTTTTTTTAAATGGGGCTTATTTTCTTTTGAAAATCTTAATGTCTAGTCATATATGTTTCTAAACTTAGAGAAACAACTCCAGCCATGGAATGAAGAGAGAAAAGGTGTAGGGCAGGTCTCACATGCCATGGGCAACTTCATCCATTTCCTTAACTAGCAGCGATAAGATATGCTGGTCAAGATGCATTGTTGTGGAACTGCTGCTTTAGAAAATGAACTTGCATAACAGTATTAACTCCATCTACACCCTCCTATCCAATTTCTAGTTGCTATCAAATAAGATAGTAATCTATTTAGTTACTATGTATAGAAAGAAAAATAAGAAGTAAACTTATTACTTTAAGGAAGCATCATTATGGGCTTCTTTAAATGTAAATAATAGAGTAATATATTTTAAAGACATAACAAGATCAAATAATCTAGCTGATGATATTATCAAATACAACTTGATAAAGGATTATTTAAAATAACTAATTAAGGGAATTTATATCTTGGGAAAATTCATAGTACCCAGGTACATTAATCATGTTCCTGGATTCCAGCTGAAAATAGCTTTCCTATCAGGGAAAAATTTTTAATGTCTGTAGCACTTTTAAATAAAGCATCCTATCCCTGCCAGCTGCAGGAAGTGTTTCTTTTTATTTGATTTTTTTTTATTTTGCAGCCACTGTCTATAGTCTACCTCCAAGAGAAAAAGTTCTATCTTCTAGAGAGAAAAAAAAAAAATTTCCCTGAACCAGTTATTCTTCACACTTCTTTCTAAAGTCTATTCCCTTTTTATTTCTTCTTGGGTTTACTGATAACTCTATTCTGCTGCTAATAAGTTGATGGTGCAAATAACTAAACTATAATTATTTCTGAGATGAATTATATTTACTATTATTTCTTAAATTTTGTTTAGACTTTAAAATCCAATTGTCAAAATTGTCAAACAAAGGTACCAAAAACTAAGTACAATTATTATCTACTAAGTAAGGAACTTTTTTATTCAGAAATTCTTTAAATAATTCCAAGTTAGCAAGGTAAATATCATCAGAAACAACAAAGATCAGGAACTGAGAATAGCTACTTAAGATTCTTTCCATTACATTCTGATTTCATTTTTCTGACTTACAATGTGAACAAAATAACTGTTTTCCCCCTCTCACTTATTTCCTCATCTGTCAATAATTTTAAATTTGAATTTGAATCAAGTTTGTAGTAATATACATGTACAAGACCTATACCACTGTATTTGGATCTTATTTTGTAAAAAAAATCCCAGTCTCTACATATTTACATTTGAAGGGGCTTTGTATTTCTGTGTGTGTGTGTGTGTGTGTGTGTGTGTGTATTGCAAGGGATCAAGTCAAGGCCTCACAGAAGATGGCCAAGGACCTAATACTGATCTATACTTCTGGACCTATATTTATTTTTAATGTTTTTTTACTGTTTTAATTGAAGTCCACAAGACAATATGAGTTTCAGAATTCAGATTATTTTTATTTTCAAAAGGAATTCGAGTGTATTTTAAATATTGATAACATCTCATACTCAACTACAGCAATATTTCTGCACCAAAATACACAAATTGGAATAAATGAAGATGAACATTAGATTTACATGAGTTATTATGAGGTTTGTGGTCAAATTAGTTATAAACTGTATCTTGATCTTTCACAGATTTTAGTCTAAGGATCAAATTTTTTATCTCAGTCTAGCAACATGAGGAACATATTTGCAGAAATAATGAAACTATAGCTGGAAGAAAGAGAAAAAGCTGGGCAAGTAAAGAAAGGAGTAAAAGAGTTTCTAAGTGGAGGGAAGAAGATGAAAACAAGCTGCAAGTGTGAGGGTTCAGGTGAAACTCAACAATGAGAAGAATTTCTTATGGCAAGAGCTTGTAGAAAAATCCAACTCTTGTTTTGAGTAAGCAAGGCAAAAGTATAATTACTACCAATGTTGAGGTTGCTTGATTTTTTTCATTTTCTCTTGTATTTTTCCTTCTTTTATCGGTTAGAAAATTTTAATATAAGTGTTACTCTTCTATGTTTTGAGTCTAGTTGTTTTCCTTTAAAAATAAAATCCCTAATACTCCCTACCCTCTGAGACCCAAAAGAAACAAAACAGATTATGTGTGGTAAATATATGCCAAGGATAAAAATAAAGAAATGAATGGCTATTGAGACAAAATTAGAACAAGAAAGAAAGTGACTACTTCTTTCCTAGTTCTACCTCTTATTTCAAATAAATATACAACTTGTATTAAAATCAGGGTTTGATATTATTTTATCACACTGAGATATTTTAATTTTAATATGAATTTTATCACATAGCTAGAAACATCAAAAGAAAAGTGTAAGATGTACTGCAAACTGAAGCATTATACTCTGTTTTTAAATGGTTATACAATAGCTAAGTGGAAAGAATTTTAAAAATTATATATTGTTCTTTCATTAAAAATCCCTGCAAATGGAGTAAAAATATCTGAGTTTCGATTGCATATAATGTTATGATATGAAGACTGTAACATAGCAACAATAGCTTGCAAAATCCTTCAGGAGAAACTTCACACTGACCTGGGTAAAACTGCTAATTTAATTTTATCGTTTCAAGTGAAAGTGACTTAAACCAAGGGAGACTAATCTGAACAGTAAGCCTAATTGCAAATGCCTCAGTACATTATGCAGATAATAATGGCTCCCGTGTGGACAATAGAAGTTAGCAAGAGTACTAAAAATTACACTTTCTTTTGCCATAGTGAAAATGAACCGATATTGCATCTTATCTCCTGATCCACATACTAAAATGGAAATTGCTTTCCAGGTTTTATGCATTTTACTGACAGGATATTATGTGAAATTTTTTTCTTTATGCATTTATACTTATTAAATCTGAAAGTACACCCAGAAGCAATATTGAAAATAACAAAAAAAAAGCAAAAGAAATTCTAGTCACATACATGTCTACAATTTCATATGGCTTTATCATCAGCACTCATTATGATATCTAAAAGAAATTTAGAAGATTTCTGTTTGAAATGAGTCCATATTAAATAAAAGACATCCTGCTGTCGATATGACCATGAAACTGGATGTATATAAAATTAGCATGAACTTTAAAGCATACTATAAACATTACACTATCAAATTAAACACCAAAAAATGTTATTAAGAATAATGAGTAAGATGTTTAATGTTTTCATGCAAATTTAAATCAATTTGGTAAATTGTACCTCAAATTAAAGTGAGAGTTTCATAGCTCCAGTATAAAGATTAGGAAACATGTCAGGCACAGAGAGACTGATAATCACACACTGTAGCAGCCTGAGGGACACCACCAGAGTATAGCATATCCTTCCTCCAGTGCTGTAACAACAGGAGCACCTGACTCGGTCAGAAGACACTCCTGTCTGACTGCAAGGTAAAACCACTCGTTATTTGTAAGAGTAATATTAAACCTTTGATTACTATCTTTGGCCTTGTCAATAATGTGTGCAATACACTCTGATATGCTACACTGATATGTGGCACACATATACACATGGAGATGCAGGAATTTAGGAAAGAACTCTTCCTAACAAACAGCAAACCACTTGCTCCAAAATATAGTTAAAACTGGAGTCAGGTTCACTATGGTTATGCATTATATTCTATAGCATGCCATACTTGGTGCAGTTTGTTTTTCTTGTTGCTACTAAGCTTTTAAAAACTCATTTACTTTAAACAAGTTAATACAGTCTAAAATACTTTAAATTAGGTGACAGAGTTGAATACTTTTGTCTGTTTTATAATTCAGATGGATTCCAAAACAATATATTAAAGTAGTCTTGGAAATCCTTGTCAATTGCAAAGGACATTTACAACATCAGTCCATGTAACTCTATTCTGGGAATCCATTCTTCACCATCTACTAACAGGCATCAAAGATTCAAAAGATAGAAATTTAACACAAGACTTAACAGTAAACTTTTCCATCTAATATGGATGATCTTTATTCAAGGGATCTACTAAATAAATTTCCGTTATTCATATTTATTTTAATAGTGGCATGAAATTCTGAGTGGAAGATATATAAATGAATCCACTTAGTCTAGATAGACTATTTATAAAAGTCATCCTCAAGCAACCAAATTCTTGAAGCACCGTTAAACTACTATTCTAATATGGTATCTGGGTGAACAGTGTAGGATGTTTTACCGTAATTATATTTTAACATTACATGATGAAAAATATTTTTGACTGATATTCTGCTTAGCCAGATATGTGAAATACTAATATATTTTAATATAGACTCATTTGAAATAGAAAAATATCAACTTTTTTCTGATATCATAAAGAATTAGCAAAACCTGGAAAGCAATTTTCATTTTAGCGTGTGGAGCAGGAGACAAGACATAATATCAGAACATTTTCACTGTGGCAAAAGAAAGTGTAACATTAAAAAGTTTAACATGATAAAAGGTTTTAATATGCTATTTTTCTATATTTACCAAGTATTAAGAATGGCGTGGGGCTGGAGCGGTGGCTGGGCGGTTACAGGGCTTGCCTGGCATGCGCGAGAATGTGGGTTCAAACTCCAGCACCATGTACCCAACGAAGTCTCGGAGCAACAAAAGGCACTTGAAAAATTGTATAAAAATTGTTTCTCACTTTCTTTCTCTCTCTCTCATTGTTCCTCTCTCTTTAAAAAAAAGCAAGAAAAGAATGTTGTGGAAAATTCATACTCTCTGCAATCTAGTCCAGTTTATAGTTCAAAAAGGAAGATAGTTATTTAAATAGTTTTGTAAATGAAGATAAATTTATAAGAATGAGGAGGTGCTAGGAAAACATATTGTACAACATTTGACATAGGCTGGGAGATGATTTCCTTAGATGAACAGTTAGAAAATCATAATAAAATGTTTAGGTGAACCTCGACCTACAATTGTCATTAGAGAGTCACTTTTCAGCAACTATATTCTATTGAAAACACCAGAGCACTCGTTCTTCAATCTGTGGGATCAGCAAAGATCTCAACTTGTAGACCTTTTTGTTACTACTGGATTTTGATTGTCTGAATAACATAGTAAAACCTTATGTCCACAATAAAAATTGATCTCATATTGTTGATATTCACTTCCCTAACATCTTTCATTCTATAAATTTTCAAACATTTCTTTCTTCTTGCTGAGAAAGTAAATATTTAACAAGTTCCTTTGATATAACTATAAATCATTGTTATGTTGGAAATTTGATATTTAGATGTGGGAATTATTTTTTCATGTCTATTGAAGGAGAAGTATTTGTTTACGTTCTACAATCACTTACAAAAACATTTTGAGAAAATATATTTTGAAAAAGTTGTTTTGAATGAAAAATGCATCCTTGTAATAGAAAAGTAGACATTCAAAGCACAATTCTCATTTTTATAGTCAGATTTGACTTTTGGTATGACTTTGGGATAATCTCAATGCAGTGGTTTCTTCATCAATAAAGGAGGAATAAAATAATTACCTAACTATAGGAGTCTTCTGAGGATTACAGAATTAATTTATTTAAATTTTTGAGAGTTCAAGATGAAAGATTCTAGATGAGTACAAAATATTACTCAGGATGAATGCAGCAGTTAATCTCACATTCAGGTTAATAAATGTCATTTAGATCAAAGGTTCATTTTGTACATTTCTGCAAAAGTACGAAGGAAATTATTTATCTTCAATATAAATATTCCGCTGACAATAATCTTTTAGGTGTCATGAACTGTTACTAGGCAGTAAAAAAACAGCCTTTGACATTTTCCAGTTTCTTATTTTGTGACATTAACTACTGAAGCAATACTGTGATTTTCAAAATTAAAAGTAACACTTCTAGATCAAAAGAAAATTTTAAAAGTACCTAATAAGACAAGAACAATTTATGGAACAAAAATTAGATTTAGGAGTATAGATCAAAGAGAGCAGAATAGAAAATGGCACCATTGGGAAGACTACAGTGACCCATTTTAAAATTGCTGCATCTCCATTACAATGTATTTTATTTATTTATTTATTTTTATTATTTTTAAAGAGAGGGACAGTGAGACAGAGATAGAGAGAGAAAAAGAGAGAAACAATATTTAGTTTTTCATGTGGCCTTTGTTGCTCCTAGATTTTTTGTGTACATGGTGCTGGGGTTCAAATTTGCATACCCTCGCATGCCAGGTAAGCTCTGTAACCGCCCAGCCACCACTTCAGCCCTACTACAATGTATTTTAAATAACATAGGCCGAATGAAAGCTTTTAAATGTTCGTTCATTTTTTTAAAGAGAGTTGAGAGAGACAGAGAGAGTCATATATTTTATTTATTTTCTTATTTGCTTTTTGTTTCTGCAACACCTAGTTGTATATATGTGTGGTGCTGGGGATTAAACCTGGTCCTTGCACATGCCAGGTAAGCACTCTACCACTGAGCCACCATGCCAGTCCGAGTTTCTTTCACTTTTTGATGAAAATATCAAGAAGAAACACTCATGCTGAACAAACTTTGATTTCACTTATAAAATATTATGTCTAACACCAATGTATACTGTATTTGGCTTTTAATAGAACAAGAAATCAAATTCTGTAATCAAATGTTTGATTGTAGAATACGTGAGCTTACCATGTTTGCTTTTTATAATAATTTTAAACATAGCATTTCACACCCTTTGATGTAGTATCCCTATAAATACTATTTAGGATTAACAGAAGTAAAATAATATGTTCTGGTCTGAAGGCATTAAGATATTATATTCATAGTGCATCAACATTTTTATTTCTATTGGCTTTGGAAATAATTAAATTCAGTAGTGAGATATAAAATTGAAAAAATATTCACAATCCCCTGTGCTCCCCATTGCCCTGAATGAATGTAATCAAGCAACCTGTTGTCCATGGACTTGTCTATTTGAGCCACCAGACAAAAGCTCAAAAGCTTTAGTTTCCACATCTACATCAGAATCATCAAACCATTGCTAACTTTATTAAACCATAAATTATAACATTTGCCATGAATGATTTTTATACTAATATTTTTCTTCCCTTAGGCACCATGAAGATCATAAATAAGCAGAAGCTAAGAATATTTTTTTGAGAATCTCAGAAAATGGTTCTAGGATATACTACCTTGAATTAATTTGCAAAACTGTGACCAGGAGAAAATTTTTAAGTAATAATAATCAATTTAATTTAAATCTATGTCTAGGATTTTTAAAGCTTTGTGAGCAAAACAAATTGTCTAAAAGACTGATTTTTTATTTTTTTGAACAAGGTACAGTGATGTTTGAAGTAGGGCCTAGGAATGTTTGGCCAATAGCAATTTGGTGATGTTAGGCAGTTTATGAAACCTTTTCTATTTTATAAAATTACAGATATACACAGGATTTTAAAGATCATCTAGTCTAGTTATTAGAATAATTTCTAAGTAAGTGCTTCTAGGCTTCCATGAATGTGGCATCACGAGATTGAGCTTCATCCTTTTTATTTTTTATCATCATTCAAACAGATCATCAGTTCTGAGTTTCACTTATGTATATATGTATGTACGTATGTATATATATATATATATATATATATATATGATAAAACATTTTATTGGAAAGAGTGTCTAAGCTTCTTAAAACATTATAAAATTCCCTACTTTACACTACCATTTAGAGATGATGAATTATTTATCTCTCACCTGGGAACCAGAGAACAGAAGGAGTTTTATGTCATGAAGTTAGTATTTTGAAGATTGCAATCATTATATCACTTCCTGCCACTGCCCCCACTGGATTTCAAGACTCCAGTGATAGGCGTCCTGGGAACTCCTATCCTGTGGTTACTTTGCAACAGCTAACTCAACTTCCATATTTGCTTTAATAATCTAGAAGTACCCCTGCCTTAAGAACTTTGCCTGGATATTCTCCATGGTGGGAATGATCTTTTCCAAGATAACACCACATCTCTACCACAACTTCTTTATATTGTTATTTAAGTGTCACCATTTTTGGGGGGTGGAGAGAGAGAAAGAGAAAATCAATTTATTTATTTAATTTTTCATCTGGCCTTTGTTTTTCTGACACTCCTTTGTGCATGTGGTGTTGAGACTTGAACCTGGATCCTCATGCATGTCAGACAAGTGCTCCAACTGTTGAGCCACCTCTTTAGCTTTAAGTATCATCTTTATAATGAGGCTGTTGCGACAGCTCCAAAATAGCTATATTTAGACTACTTCACAGAGACTTTCCACAGGCTATGTTATGTTTTATGCTATGCTTTTAGTGTGGATCTAGGGCTGGGAACTAGTTACCTTATGGTTAATCAAGGCCAGACATACATTCTGTGTACATACTCAAGATCATAACTATTAACTTGTGAGCATGCACCCACTTATCTAACCTGTTGGCTGAAAAAGGGGGGTGAGGATTACTACCACTGCCAGTAAACATGACTCCTATCCCAATTGTGTCTTGCATCTTCTTCCACCTGCTGTGATCCCAAATCTGTTTATTGAGCCTCACCCTCTGCATGATAGAGGTCATCTGCTTTGTCTTACTAAAATGTTGTATGTGAATTCAAAGGAGAATAAACAAAGTGAAGGAAAACTAGAGGTGTTGGGACTACCCAAGTAGATACACTCTCACATGGCTGTGCAGGCACCATGACTATGTTGTAAAAAGAAAGAAGCATTACTCAGAGACAAACATAGACATGCAGAAGAGCCTCTCTCTCTCTCT
>PVKS010040298.1:0-16704 GCA_004027875.1 Aplodontia rufa | reverse complement strand
TTGCTGTGTCACTGTAATGTGCTGATTCTAAGTCCCCTGGAAAGATTCCCAGGAGTGGAATAGCAGGGTCGTATGGTGGAGTCATCCCTAATTTTTTAAGGATTCTCCATACTGCTTTCCAGAGGGGCTGTACCAGTCTGCAGCTCCACCAACAGTGTGTTAGTGTGCCTATCTCTCCACAGCCCCTCCAGCATCTATTCAAGATGGCGATCTGAAGACAAAAGGCTTCCATTGCACCCCCGTGACTGATCAGGATATCTCCGGCTTCTCATCAGTTTTTTAAGGTGCGTTTTGGGAAATGGCATTATGAATCACCAGTTCTGATCTCAGCATTGGTTTTGGGGAATAGAAACCTACTTATGCATTTATGATTGTACAAATACTCAACTCCTCAATAAAAATTAAAATAAATAAATAAATGAAAATAATCTAGAATTCCTTACCCAGTGAAAATAACTTCAAAAATTTGTCTTTAACTTTGAAGATGTTCCATATTGATTGTTCTGAGTGCTTAGGGATATCACACTAACATCTGTGTTTCCAAAGGACGTCTATTGTCATTCATATCTTTTTTCCTCTGTATATATGTCCCTTTCTTCTAGATACTTTTAAAAACCTCTAAAAATAATCTTAGATTTACAGGAAAGTTAAAATGAGAGTACAGACACTCCTGATATACCTTGCAACCAGTTCCTCTTTAATATTAACATTTTACGTTAATGTGATGTATTTGTCACAACTAACGTATCCATATTGATGGGTACATACCATCAAAATAACTTATTCCTAATGATGCTAACCTTGATAATCTGGTTGAAATATTGTTCACTTTTTCTCCACTGTAAAGTTACCACACACACATACAGCTATCAATAGTCTTGATAAGCAAGTCAATGATCGTGGGCAATACTTGAGAACTGGGTAGATACTTAACACTTTTTGGGTTAGTAGTTACTTAAATTATTTGAAATTTTTCTATATAGGAAATTTGTCTATTCTACCACATTTATTTGGTCAGTAAATAATTTATTTGTATTCGTATAGACTTGTTAATATTTAATTAGTGCTTTGAATTATAATCTAAAATTTCACTATTCATAATTTTGCTCAAATTATTCCAACTCTGACCTTTTGGAGCTCTTTTAGGTAAGATCCAGAGTGACTTCATCATAGAACAATACCTTTATTTTGTAAGTAATTATGATGTTTCAGCATTTTTCGTTTTTAATTTTTTTGGATTCATTAAGTTTCTTGGGTTTTGATTTATTAATTTCCTGGAGGCACTGTAACAGGTTGTCCCAATTTGGATGACTTAAAAGAACATAAATTTATTGTCTCACAGTGATAGGGCCTAGAAATCTGAACTCAGAGCGTCAGCATGCCCAAGGCCCCTCTGAAGGCCTTAGGAAATAATCCTTCCTTGCCTCTTCTAAGTTCCAGTGGTTGCCTTACAATCTTCAGTGTTCTTTGGCTTATAGATATACATCACTCCAATTTCTGAGTGTTGTCACAAACCCTTCTTATCTCTATCTGCTTCCAAATTTTCCCATCTTTATAAAAACAAGTCACTGAATTAGATACCTAATCCAGAATGACCTCATCTTAACTCAATTACAACACAAAGACTATTTCTAAGTAAGGTCATAATCAGGTTCAAGATGAACTCAACTTTGGTGTGTGTGTGTTAGGAGAGGGTGGCACATTATTCAACCCATTACAGTTAGTTATGTAGTTTTTATTAAATTTGGAAGGTATTCTGCCACTGTACTTTCAGTATTTTTATGCCCCTACCTCTTCTAGAACACCACCATACAAATATGACACTAATATTCTCTCAGGTCACTGATACACTGATCTTTTCCTTTTTACATTCTGTACTTCATTATATTTTTATATCATTAAGATCCCTGATCTTATCTTTTACAGTGTCTAATCTGATTTTAATTCCATCTAGTGTTTTTTGTTTGCATTTTCATATATCAAGTATTTCATCTCTAGAATTTTAAGTGTTCAAAAATATTTTCCATTTCTTTTCTCATAATGCTTATTTATTCTTTGATTTTTCTTAGATAAAGTTAAACATATTTATACTGATGATTTCAATGCCTTTATTTCCTAATTCTGTCACCTCTGATTCTTTGAGGCTTGCTTCTATTATTATTACCATTATTCATTCTGATTTTGAATCAATTTTCTTCCTTTGCAAAAGCTGATTATTCTTGACTGGTTGACAGACATTGTGATTTCTGCATTGTTGTTTTCTGGGTTTGGTTCTTTTCCTTTAAATCATGTTGGATTTTGTTCTGCCATGAAGTCAAGTTATTTAGGATCAATTTCATGCTTTCAAGTCTTTTTTTTTTAACTTTGTTAGGGTGTATCCAGAGCAGTCTTGAGTTAGAAGTAATATAGCATCAACACTAAGGCAACACTCCTTCAATGACTATTTCATGCCTTCATATTATGAGACTTTAACAAGGGCTGATAGGACAAAGCTATTCCTAGCCCTGTGTGAACATCCAGAATTGTTTTTAATTAGCTACCTTCCAATGTAAGTATTCATGGAATAAGCTAGCCATGAAAAGGTTTTTGAAACCATAAAATTACAGTCTAAATAACTGACTCCATGTTTTTAATCCAACTCAACATCTGCGGTGCTTTAATTTCTTCCATAGCAGTCAACATCAACTTTCATCCAGTCTTGTATTAAGCATTCCAATGATAGAGATCCTTACTTATATTTGAATTGTCATAGTCCTTTTGAGTCATCTCTTTACCATATGTATTTGTGTATTTGTCCTCCTCTCTTAACTTTTACATGAGACAAATTATGGTGGAACTCTCCAATCATCTTTGAACTTCCATTATCAATTCTGCAAATATTCTGCTATCTTGTTATTAATTTATTGCCAAGGAGCTCTTCTCTTTTACATAATACGCCTCTGATCATTTGCTATTTACTAGTTTCCCATTCTGTATGTACATCCCTCCTGTCTCCCTTCATCAAGACTGATTTGTATCTTTTCTCATTCCCTGGACCTCTGATATGAATATTGCCCCATTTACTAACATTTGCATCTTAACACTGTTTAATTTCTTTCTAGGTATTTAGTAGCCTTTGAATTTTAGGGGCACTAAGAAATCCAATAACGGAGGCTCTGTCAACAATGATACCTCTTGGCAGCTACATCTTGAGATTATCTGTTCACTTTTAATAACCTTTCCCTAGCTAATAACTATTTCTATGGGAATGTCTGTGTGATTGTGTTGGGGCATGAGCAGACAAGAGGGAAGCAAAGAGAGGAACCATGATTACTTTTGATTAAAGAGGAGTTTTCAAGTAGGTTTGTCTCAGGATGTTACTAAAACAGAAACCAATGAATATTCCTTTATCCTGAAAGCCTATAAACAGGTATTAGCATTAAACAACTTCCTAACTTGATCTAGTGATTGTCATCAAATTTCTTCTAAGGATCAAATTAATATAATGTGGGTTAAATAGCATTGACCTTTAAATGCTTTTTAATCCCACTGATATTCCTCATTTTTCCCTTTTGAGTTTACATCATTAAATGGTATTAAAGCTGCATATACTTACATATTCTTAGCAGTATTTTTATCTTGTTTTTTTTTTTTTGCTTTACTAACAGGAGACACCTATAATAAAACAGTGTTAAAAGTAAAGAATGAAGGAAAAGGTATTCTTCACTTTAAAAGGAAGAGACAATGTAAGGCAGGGGGATATAGGAGTGGAAGGAATAGTCTACATCACTGAAGATAAGATAGACTATGAATGCATAGCAAAACTGAAGTTTTCAGTTGTAGTGACCCTGTGCATTTAAACGGATTTACCAGTGTAATCACAGACTTTCAGAGCTGGAGTAGATGGATGCTCAGATGATATGTACACTGGATCCAAATCACAAAACTAGAATCCACACTCACCTACATGACTATTGATCAGGACTTAACTTTGTGCCCCATTTTACACACTTTCACCCCATACCTCCCAGCATCTTTGAAACATTGCTTCATTCGTATTTACAGCATCCTATCTGGGGAGTTAGGTTACAAATATTATGGGTCCTGTTATACAATTGAAAAAATAGAATTACAGTATTATGCAAGATCAGACATTGGTAATTGAGATCAAGTACAAACTGGAGTGATCCCAGCAAAAGTTCCCAGGATATCTTCGCAGTAACACTCCAAAATCTTTTCAGGGGTTCTATATGCTATTCCCCAGGTCTATGAATTCAAAACCACTAATGGGAAACATCTATGAAGCAATTGTATAAGTAGGGTTCTTATACTGTTCTTATGCTGTTACTTTAGACTCTTCTACATTTTCAGAGGGGCAGAATTAACCACTGATTTAGTCTAACACTGGATATGGTTCACATTTAAAGCCATAGACATCACTTTGCAATATGGATATCAACAACTTAGCAATGCTTCATGAAGAAGTTTATTACAGTGCAAGGAAACTTTTATGCTTTCTGAAGCTACAGACTAGGTTTCTTTTCCTTCAAAAGGAAACTTGAGAGGGAACATTAAAACACTTTCACAATGAGTCCTTTCTGTGGACAAGTTTGGGCTTGAAAACCTTTATAATGCTGCCCTCATTCTGTGGCTATCTTCATCTCCAAGTAAATCTCTAGAGCTTCATATAAAGGGATTTGAGACATTTTTGTGGTTTCCCATACTTTAGCTTTCTTACTTGCTGGCAATCCAGTGAATTTACAAGAATTAAAGAACTGGAAAGAAAACCTGGAATTGTATAGTTACTCTCGTAGGTGAGGCCATGTCTCTGATTGTGGCCACACATGCCTCAGTGGAGAGTAAGCCATTTCGAGGGTGAAAAGGAGATCAGAAGATTAGAAATTATCCTAAAATTTCTGATCAAGTCATTTGCAATCTAGGTAACACTTTTTTCCAAGTCTGAAAGCTATTTTTAGATATGTCTAAAATGTGATCTTCACAGTCCCAACAAGTTTTCTGAATAATATATGACAAATTATAGTCTTTTCTCCATAGATGGAAGATATTTTATTCCATGTACCAAAAATGTATATTTTAACACATTGCTAACCTGTGTGTTCATATTATTCATATGATAATAAGCAATAATTTTATTATTTTAAATACACACTCACACATATGTATACATAAACATACACCTATATATATATACAAAAATTTTGTTTAATAATTTTACAAACTTTGAATATAATTATTATTACTTTGCCGCTAAGGATAAGGAAACTCTAACCTGTGATTTTACAGTTAACATACTGACAGAATTCTAACACCAAAGCAATTTAAAATAAAATTAAATTTAAATAAAATTTAAATAAAATTTAATATAAATAAAATTAAATTTAAATTTAAATTTAAAATAAAAAGAAAGAAATCGAGTTGTTATCCATATACCTTTTCATATAATTATTCTGGAGAGAGAAAAGTATTTGAAAATAAAAATCATTACCTTAATAGATTGTTAGAATAGTCTGTATGGTGGGGTAGAATCAGTAGGCCCAATTTTCTGATGAAGACTAAGATTAACAAAATTGTGTTTTATTGCTCTGAATTGTTTAGTATTTACTAGGTATTAAATTTCAGAATCAAAGCTGTGTAAATTTTCTCACAGTATATCTTTCTTTAATGATTAAAATTTACCAAAGAGAAATCATGTCATTCTAATCATAGTCACTAAAATCAAGGCAGAATTTTCCTAGAATACGCTACTTTGATTCTAATAATTAGGTAGTATAAAACCACCCAGTTTGATGTATGCCAGTCATGAGATGTGCACATATACTTGAAGAATTATAGAATAGAAACATGGATAATGACACAGCAGGATCAGATGTTTAAGTAGCAGTATTTGCTTTGGGTAGAGTTTTGGAAATATTTTCAGCATCCTCAGTCTGAAGCCTTTGAAAGTTTGCAGTTTGAATAACTTCTTGAGCTAAAACATGATCACTGTATTCCCCCAGGTTCCATTACAAATTCAGAGTCATCATACTCTGGAACTTTTTGGATAGACCATGTGTTTCTTCTGCATCCTCTCACCTGTAGTTGGGTCAGTGAAGCAGACAAATATTCCTATGCATTAGGTAGGTAGTAAGTACTTGGATGGGTTGGGAGATAGATTGATGATATAGATAGATGACAGATGATAAATAGATAGATATAGATATAGATAGATGGGAGACAGAACAGATAGATCACACTCTGGATCTGATACTGAGTTGCTGTTCCATTGCCTTTTCTACCCTAGTATGCTCTTAACAGCTAATGCATTTTCTCACTCTGCACATGGGTCCTCTCACAGCAGGCCTTCCATAACAAAAGGGTTTCAAAAATCCCAGTTTACCTTCATTCAGATTATCTAAATTTCACCTGAGTTTTCCACTCAAGTTCATTTTTAGGCCAAGAGCCCAGCAGTGTTATTCTTTTAATTTTATATACCCACAGAGCTGAAACATTTGAGTGCAAGCGTGGGACTGTATACTTTTCAATTAGATGTTGGCAACACAAGCACTCACAGACACTAACTGGCACAGAACAACTACCATTCTCTTAAATTAATGGATATACTCTGATGGCATGCCCAATAGTACAGCAATTTGGGAGCCTCAAGAACTGTAGAAGCCGTGGAAATTATAGTCCACTGCACAACAAGAAGCCCTTTAGAAAGGTTTTGCACAATTAGCTTATTTCAGAAATGAAGAATGCCAATTGGATCAATCAAGCAAATCTTGGCAGGACATTGATACTAATTGCCTTTTGTCACTATTTAGTTGCCTCTCTATGTCCTTAGACATAAAGAACCAGAGAAAAAGATTTGCTTCTTACAAGAGTCAATAAAGATTTGAACTAAAGCTCTTTTACTTGAAAAAGTACAGGGTCACAAATCTGCTTCCCCCAAACCTCTTGAACCTCATAAATTTTAAACATCAATTTTTCCCTCACATGTAAACTCTTTCATTAAATACTCTATGTCTTTGTCTGGATGTAAGATTTCTTTGTATAAGGACTTATAACTATACATCAAAATTTTAATCTAATGCTATTATTATTATTTGCAAATTTCTTGTAGTTATTTTTATAGTCTACAGCCATGGGTGTTATTGTTCCCTATCCATCTTATAATTTCAACTAAATCAAGCAATGAAAATTTTATAGTGCATCCCTAATTGTGCACCAGACTGGAACTGTTCATGCAAATTCCAAGCAATTATAAGGCTTTCTGGGAAACATTGGCAGCAAACACTAGATTAAATGTTTACAACAGCAAGCCAGATGGGAAAGAGAGATAAGGAAAATCTCAAGGAAACTTATTTTTTTCTCCCCAAACCACAACACTGCTTTATATTAACCTGGCGAGGGGAAAGCATTTTCACATTGTTGACCAATAATAAGTTTTTGGTAAGAGTCTTCAAATTGTGGGGATACTTTTACAAAGACATAACACATCCTGTCTTCTGTGACCAATGTTACAAACAGATACCAGATAGACTTGATGGGGGACCCCAAGGATGTGTTAAAAATGCAATTCTAAAGACTAGATGCTTTGAAGCTAAAAATGTAGCTCATATTGCATGACAGGTGGGAAAAATCACATGGAAATATTTTGTTGTACTTGAGACTATCCGACATTGAGATGGTGGTGCACACATAGGCAAATTTCTCGTTCTAAAAATCCTTTTGCTGCTTGAGAATCAGGGAGGAGGCTGCCATTTTTTTAGATAAAAATCTATCTCTTAGTGGAATTGGGCAATAAGTGTCTCACCCACTTGAGCCTGTTCTTGCTTCCTTTAATGTGACTAAATTGTTCTGAAAGTTATAGTGGTAGATTTATAGTGAAGCGAATAAAGCTGAAATTTCAAGTCCCCTCACTTGTCTGGGCTCCATCCCTGGAAGGATTTCTAGCACTTTGTGTTGTTTCCCATTTTGTTGTTTTTGTTGCTGGGGATTGAACCCAGTGCTTCGCACATGATAGGCAAATTCTCTACCACTAAACTAATCTCCTAGCACCAATCTGGTCATACATTTTTGAAAATTTATGGAGGAAGACATTTAAACTCTGATTAAGACTGCTGTCTATTCCCACTGTGATTTTTTCTCCATCATATTTCCTCCTTCTTAGACAGTGTTGGAGTAGGCATGAGCATTTTTGGATTATGGCTAAGAAGCTAAATTTGGAAGATATTAATTTGCTTTATTGAGATGTAAGTATGTGGCATGAAGCCAGATCCACATACGTTTAAGTTATTGCTATTATCCAAGTTTGGAAATGGCTTCTGGGAGTAGTCTTGCCCTCAACTGTACCTAGTCACTTGTCATGGAAACATGAACATACATAACAGAGACTATATTGTATTACTAATGTTTTACTGTACCTGACACATCTCATGAAGGAGAAATAAAATTTAATTTGAAGATAGAAAAGAGCTAGTCTATGGAATATTTTCCTAGTTAATAGATATATAATAGTTTTTCAAAACTTAAGATGTGTATGCCTTGTAAAAAAAAACTTCTAAATTATATTTTCCAAGGTTTGGGTAAAAACAAAGTGTAAAATTATTCAAAAAGTTCATAAGGCTCAAAGGCAGTGTTATATAACTGCTATTTGGGAAGATAGTTTGAAGTATTCAATTAAAACAAATAAGAAATTACAGGCTCCCAATTTGAACATATATGAGAGTATCTTTTTTGGCATCTTTAATTTTATCATCAAAGATTTTGAGATAAAATCAATATAAAATAATGGGATATGTAATATAGGAGATAAGGATGAGCTATGAAATCAATGGGATTCATCCTGATCTCATGAAGGGAATTTGACATAGCAAATGAAGGAATTCATTAAGTTGAAGAGATGCATTTTGAATAGAAGTAGTGATCAGACCCTGTGATTATTATGAATCCAATAATGAAGAGAAGTGAATTATATGAATACACTTGGGAAAATATTTAAATTTGTTGATGTATAAATGAAAGTTTAAAAACTTTCCCAAACTTCATCACTTACATTATACTCTAGAGGCCAAATCTGATCGCAGTCTACTTTTGTACATCCACAAGTTAAGAGCAATTTTACATTTTTAAATATATGTCAAAGAAGAAGAAAGAAGCTAAGGTAAAAGAAAAAATTAACAACAACAAAAACTACCAGTGGCCCACAAAGTCTGAAATATTTAGTTCTTTACAGAAGAAGTTTGCCAACCCCTGTTTTAAAATAATATATTGAACTCAGTATTCATCATGTTGGTGAATTTAGGCTGGACTCGGTTGGTCTTGTCTTGGCTGATCTCACACATGTGTCTGCAGGCAGCTGGGTGGGCGGGAGGTGGATTATCTGAAGACAGGTAATCTGGTATATACTCCCTTCCAGTTTTGTTGGTAGGCTGAAAGTCAATTGGGATGACAAAGTGACAGACCACAGTCTATCATTATTCAGAAGACAAGCCAGGGCTATTTTTATCATGATAATTGCAGCATTTCTAACAATAGCAAGCAGGGACAAGCCCCAAATTGAAGTGCTTTTTTAGCCTCAGCTTTGATCATATTTGGTAATACTCCATCAAAGTAAATCCCATAGTTAGGTTCAAAATCACTTAGAGTGGAGGTGGGGGGAGATACTATGAAAAAGCATGGATGAAAAAAAAAGGAAAAAATTTGTGGATATTTTTGCAATCCAACATATTTATTGATTTGATTTGAAATAGTAACATCAAAGGTAATATAAAACTAAGTGTATGCCATTGCTATAGGGACACTGATAATTAACCCCTAAATAAGTGATGTCAATTTAATGACTAAGATTAGTCACACACCAGAAAATCTGAAATGCACTGAAACTTTTCTGTTCACATATAAAAGAGATTTGATGAATGATTTCCCAAATTTACCACAATTCTGAGACTTTAATAACTAGTTGTGAATTTGAAAGAATCTTTAAACTATCAATAATAGAAAACATGATTTAGCATGACTAATCATGATAAGACAAAGTGAGTTATGTTTTGTTCTTTTTAAAAAAGTTATTACAAAATCGAGGTCATTTCAATTAATAATGAAAGCATTAATAATGCAAAATAAATGTAGGAGAGAAAAAATGTACAAGAAATATGCCAGATATTTCATTTAAAAGAAGTGATTTTGGGATTTTGCTTTTAGCATTTTTGAAATTCATAATATATTTTGATTTTTCCCTTATTCTAAAATATTTATTTTCATATCTAATTTTAGGTACAGTCTATTGAATTTTTCCTCAGTTAAAGCTTACAAAATTTCCAAATTCCAAGCCATAATATTTGGATCCAAATAGGGATAAACCAGGAAGTGTTCCAATTCCAGAGGTCAAGGTCTGACCAGAAGAGCAGCTGGTGCAGAGGAGGGAGAAGGAAAACAATTAAAGCCCTTTGTATAGGTGTATGTTGTGGTAGTGTTTGGAATCCTGCATCTTCTTGTCAGCTCCAAGTTTGAGAGAAGGGAGAGAGGGGAGAGGAAGGGATGATAGGGAGGGTTGTGTAGGGGGGAAATCAATAATGTAGCTTATTCTTTATTCCCCTGAGAAGACAAATTATACTTATGCAATCATTTAATTCTGGAAAATGCACAATCATATATATGTATATATATGATGTGTATATATATGATATATATGTATATGGAAGATGTGTGTATGTATATATATATATATATATATATATATATAAAGATACATACACATATATATACACACACATATCTGTTATGGGGGGAATATAGAAGAGTCAAGAGACTAGGGTGTGGGTGATGTGGGGGTGATTCTGGATTAGGATCGGTGCATATCATATCGATACTACATATGCATCTATGATTGTACAGTAACTCAACTCCTCAATAAAAATTTTTTCTTTTGTTAATTTTTTTATTAGAAGTACATACAGAAACAATTGAGGTGGAAACATTATCAAACCATCAGTAACAAATGTATACACACTTTGTTATCCAGGGGTAATGCAAAAACATGATGACCACCTTGGGTTTCACCTATTGCAGTTTGCCCCAGAAGAACTCTTGCGTTAAATGGATATCTCGTGGAGGAATGACATCGGCTTCTGAGATGGTTTCCCCATATTCCCACTTTCCAGTCTCCTATGAGTTCTTCATACACCCTGCCCCCTCCCCATCCCCTCCTTACGCCTCCAAGTATCCTAGGGAGCCATCCTCCTATTACTCTGAGAGTCATACAATTTGAAGTTATTGTTAGATTAGCCATCTAACCTACTGCTTCCCCATGTATTCTAGCTTCCACAGATGAGAGAAACCATTTGGCACTTTAGTCTCTGAGATTGGGATACTTCACTAAGCATAATTCTTTCCATCTTCATCCATTTGGCTGCAAAAGCCATAATGTCGTCTTCTCTAATGGCCGAGTAGTATTCCATTGTATATATGTACCAAAGTTTTTGTAACCACTCGTCAAGTGAGGGGCATCTGGGTTGGTTCCATAATCTAGCTATAGTAAATTGAGCTGCTATAAACATTGAGAAGCCACATCACTATAATACACTGATTCTAACCCTTTTGGGAAAATACCCAGGAGTGCGATAGCTGGGTCATAGGGTGGTTCCATTCTTAATTTTTTGAGGATTCTCCACACTGCTTTCCATAGTGGCTGAACCAGTTTGCAGTCCCACCAGCAGTGTAGTAGTGTTCCTCTTTTCCCACAGCCCCTCCTGTTGTTGTTTGTATTTTTCATTTTTGCCACTCTAACAGGAGTGAGGTGGTATCTCATTGAAGTTTGGATTTGCATTTCCCATATAGCTAATGATGTAGAGCATTTTCTCATATATTTATGGGCTTTCTGTACTTCCAGTGGAGAGAAGTTCCTTTTGAGTTCTTTTGCCCATTTATCGATTGGATTATTTGTGAGTTTGGAGTTTAGTTTCTTTAGTTCCCTGTATATTCTGGATATTAGCAGCCCTCTGTCCGAGGTGTAGCAGGCAAAGGTTTTCTCCCATTCTGTAGGTTCTTTCTTGATGCTCTTGACTAGATCTTCAGCTGTGCAGAAACTTTTTAGTTTAATTGCATCCCATTCATTTATTCTCGATTTTACAGCTTGAGCCATGGGAGTTTTGTTAAGGAAGTAGCTGCCAACTCCTATATGCTGTACTGATGACTCTACTTCTTTTTCTAGTAAGTTTAAAGTTGTAGGCTTAATATCCAGGTCTTTGATCCATTTTGATTTAATTTTTGTGCAGGGTGAAAGATAAGGATCCAGCTTCAGTTGTCTACAAATGGCTGTCCAGTTTGTCCAACACCATGTGTTGAACAGGCTATCTTTCTTCCACACTATACTTTTGTCCCCTTTATCAAATATCAAATAGTTAAGGATATGGGGGTTTGTCTCAGGATCTTCTATTCTTTTCCACTAATCTTCGGTTCTGTTTTGATACCAATATCATGCTATTTTTATTACTATGGCTCTGTAGTATAATTTCAGGTGAGGGATTGAGATACTCCCTATTTCTTCCTTTCTACAGAGTAATATTTGGACTACTCTGGGTCTCCTGTTATTGCATATGAACTTGAGAATTGCTTTTTCTATATCTGTGAAGAATGCCATTGTACCTTGATGGGGATTGCATTGAATCTGTATAGGACTTTGGGTAGAATGGCTATCTTTATTATATTGTTTCTGCCTAACCATGAGCATGGAATGTTTTCCCATCTACTCAGATCTTCTGTAATTTCTTTTTTTAGTGCTTGATAGTTTTCTTTGTAGAGGTCCTTAACATGCTGCTTTGTAAGGTTAATGCCCAAGTATGTCATTTTTTTGGAAGCGATGGTGAATGGGAGAGATTTCCTGATTTCTTATTCTGTGGATTTGTTGCTGGAGTAACGAAAGTCTAGTGACTTACTGGACTTGATCTTGTAGCCAGCTACTTTGCTGAAAAGACCTATAAGCTCTAGGAGTTTTCTGGCCGATGTTAGTGGGTCTTCTAGGTATAAAATCATGTCATCTTCAAATAGAGATAACTTAACGTCCTCTTTTCCTATGCGAATACCTTTGATTTCCTTGTCTTGCCTGATAGTTCTGGCAAGGGTTTCAAGGACTATATTGAACAAGAGTGGGGATAGAGGACAGCCTTGTCTCCTACCTGAATTCAGTGGAAATGCTTTCAGTTTTTCTCCATTGAGGATAATGTTGGCTATGGGTCTGTCGTAAATGGATCTGACATAGTTAAAGTATCTTCCCTTGATCCCTATCTTTTTCAAAGTTTTGAGTGTAAAGTGGTGTTGAATTTTATCAAATGTTTTCTCTGCATCAATTGCCATGATTATATGATTTTTGTTTTTAATTCTTTTTATGTGGAGAATTACATTTATTAATTTGCGTATATTGAACCAGTCTTGTTTTCCTGGAATGAGGCCTACTTGATCATAGTGTATTATCTTTTTGATGTGCTTTTGTATCCGATGAGCTAAAATTTTATTAAGGATTTTTGCATCAATGTTCATCAGGGAAATTGGTCTGTAGTTTTCTTTCTTTGATGTTTCTTTGTTGGGCTTTGGAATCAGTGTAATATCTGCTTCATAAAAAGTGTTTGGGAGTGATCCTTCTCTATCAATTTCCTGGAAAAGCTTGTAGAGGATCAGTGTTAGTTCTTTTGTGAAGGCTTGGTAGAATTCTGCCATATATCCATCTGGACCTGGACTTTTCTTTTTTGGGAGAGCTTTGATTGTTGCTTCAATTTCATTTTCTGTGATAGGTTGGTTAAGGTTTTCAAAGTCCTCCTGTGTTAAAGAGGTGATGTCATGTGTGTCCAAGAACCTGTCCATATCCTCCAGGTTATCAAATTTGGCTGAGTATAAGTTTTCAAAATAGGTTCTGATAATCTTCTGAATCTTGGATGAGTCTGTGATGATATCCCCATTTTCGTCTCTAATTTTGTTGATTTGCTTTATTTCGTTCTTCCTTTTGGTGAGGATGGCAATGGGTCTGTCGATTTTGTTGACTCTTTCAAAGAACCAACTCTTAGTTTTGTTAATAGATTGAATAGCTTTTTTGTTCTCAATTTCGTTGATTTCATCTCTGATTTTGGTAATTTCCTGTCTTCTGTTAGCTTTGGAGTTGGATTGTTCCTCCTTTTGTAGTCATTTGAGTTGAAGCATAAGGCTATTTATCTGGTCTCTTTCTCGATTTTTGATGTATGCACTCGGTGCTATAAATTTACCTCTTAAGAAAGCCTTCATACTGTCCCAGAAGTTTCGGTATGTTGTTTCCTCATTGTCGTTCAATTTCAAAAACTTCTTATCTCTGTTCTCTTTTCTTTTACCCATCCTTTGTTTAAGAGGTAATTATTCAATTTCCAAGTATTTGAATAGTTTCTGTTGTTTCTCTTGTTGTTGATTGCTAAGATCATAGCATTATGATCTGACAGAATACATGGGATTATATCCACTTTTTTATATTTGCTAAGATTATCCCTGTGAACTAGGATGTGGTCTATTTTAGAGAATGATCCATGGGCCAATGAGAAGAAGGTAAATTCAGCTGTCTTAGAATGGAATATTCTGTACATGTCTGTTAAACTCCATTGATTAATAGAGTAGTTCAGATTGGAGATGTCTTTATTGATTTTTTGTTTTAATGATCTGTCTAGAGTTGATAGTGGTGTGTTAAGTCCCCCAGAATTATTGTGTTGAGATCAATGTGGGGATTAATGTCCTTAATTATTTTTTCCATATATTTGGGGGGGTTGTAGTTAGGGGCATAAATGTTGATTATCGTTATATCTTCTTATGAACTGTCCCTTTAAGTATGATAAAGTGACCCTTTTTGTCCTTTCTGACTACTTTTAGTTGGCAATTAATTTTATCAGAAATTAGAATCACTACACCAGCTTGCTTTTTTGGGCCACAGGCCTGGTAGACGTTTTGCCATCCTTTCACTTTCAGCCTGTGTCTATTTTTGAGTGTCAAATGTGTCTCTTGCAGGCAACATATTGCTGGATTTTGTTTTTTGATTCAGTGGGTCAGTCTGTGTCTTTTAATTGGGGCACTGAGACCATTCACATTCGAAGATAGAATAGATATGGGAGGCTGATTCACAGACTTTGTATCGATTACAGAGTTTTGAGTCATCTTGAAAGTCATTTTTTATATATAGTATGATTAATGGCTCACCCTTGTTTAAGGATTTAGCATATCATTGGCATTATCTTCTGAATGGAGAAAATCTTTGACAATGTTCTGTAGAAGAGGATTTGTGTTCATGTATCTTGCTAGCTTGAGTTTATTGTTGAAGTATTTAATTTCCCCTTCACATTTGAGGCTGGGTTTTGCCAGATATATTATCTTTGGGTGAAAGTTGTTGTTTTGTAACACTTGAAAGATATTGTTCCAAGCTCTTCTGGCCTTCATTGTTTGCTCTGAAAAATTCATAGTGATCCGATTTTGTTTGCCTCTGACTGTGATTTGGGGTTTTCCTCTAGCAGATTTTAGAATTCTCTTTTTAATTTTTCAGTTATTCATTTTGTCTTGGTGAATTTCTCAATTGATTAGGTCTATTTGGTGTTCTATAAGCATCTTGGAAGTGGTATTCCGGATCAATTGTAAGATGAGGGAAGTTCTCACTGATGATTTGGCTTAAAAGGTTCTTTAAGCCTCTTGTTCGCTGTTCAGAGTTTTCCTCCAGGCCAATGATTCTCAGGATATTTCACCTCATCTCATCCAGTATTACTTGGGATTTCTGATTGTGTAATATAAGCTGTTTATCTTGCTTATCTTCTTTGAATTCTACATTGTTTAGCCTATCCTCATTGTCTGTTACTCGTTCTTCGAGAGCTGATGTTCTGTTTTCAGTAGAGTAAGCTCTGGTGTTGGTTTCTTCCAGAGAGGATTTGATTTGATTAACTGTGTTTTTCAATCCTGATAGCTCTGCTACACCTCTTTTCAGGATTTCTATATCTTTGTATAGCTGATCTTTCATCTCATGGAACTGTTCCCTTATTTCCCTGTAGAAGTTGTCTCTCATCTCTTGAAATTGCTGTCTGATCTCTTTCCTTATTTCATCTCTCAACTCTTTGATTGCATTACTAATCATGATGCTGACACACTGCCTTTGGTTTTCATCTAGGGCTCCAGCTATGAGGTCCTTTGGTGGAGAGCTGTGGGGTTGAGGAAGTGAGTTATTTCCCCTTTTCCTCATTTTCTGAGACTGAGAGTGTGTCTTGTACTTCAAGAAAGTTGCTCTTGGTGGAGTAATTGGAGCTTCTTATGGCTTTGCTTCGTTGTGATGGGTTACTTTGAGAGAGATTTCACAGTGAATTATGATAGCAAGCCAGTGCCCATTTTGAAGCGTGTCTATTTCTTCAGATAGCAGGGACTCTCAGAAATTGGGGAGAAGGGATGACTAGGAATTCAAGGAGGTGAATGGGAGGTAAAAAATCACTCTTGACTTCGAGTAAAGAGGAACAAGGATAAGGGGGGAGTAGGTTATTCTATTAGGACAAGGGAAAAAGTAGGAATGGGATGCAGGAAGGGTAAAGACTTTGGGTGAGGGTGAGAGAAAAATGCTTATATTTAGGGATTATCAGAGTACAGGGGAGGAAGAGGTTAGTATGGGGCGTGGTTATTTTCACTCTCCAGAGGCTGCGTCTATCTTGCTATCATGAAATGTTTTCCTGGTTGGAATCCAATGTT
>PVKS010040297.1:0-16708 GCA_004027875.1 Aplodontia rufa | reverse complement strand
AAATATTAACATTTTTCATTTTTGTTCTATGAATTTAATACATGAGTTTTTTTTACTTCCAAGCCTGGTTTTAGGTCCAGCCTCCACAAATGAGGGATACCATTTGGCCCATAACTCTGTGTTTGAATAACTTTGCTCAGCATGATTTCTTCCAATGTCATCCATTTACCTTCAGTAGATGCAATATCATTGTTTGTAAAAGCTGAGTAGAACTCCATTGTGTATATATATACCAGAGCTTTTGGGTCCATTCATCCAGTGAGGGGCATCTGGGTTGATTCCATAATTTAGCTATTGTAAATTGAGCTGCTATGAACATGGATATTGCTGTGTTGCTGTAATGTGCTGATTCTAACTCCTTTGGGAAAATACCCAGAAGAGGGATAACTGGATTGTATGGTGGATCCAACTCTAATTTTTTTTAGGAGTCTCCACCCTGCTTTCCAGAGTTTCTGGACCAGTCTGCAATTCTACTAACAGGGTGCTACTGTTGCTGTCTCCCCACAACCCCTCCAGTATTTGTTATTATTTGTATTTTTAATCTTTGCCAGTCTGACTGGAGTGAGGTGAAATCTTAAGGTAGTTTTTATTTGCATTTCTCTGATTGCTAGTGATTTAGGAAACTTTCTCATGTATTCATTGGCTTGCTCAATGTCCTCTGTTGAGAAGTTTCTGTTTAGCTGCTGCTTTAATTGTATTCTCATTTTATACTGATTTCTAGAACTGTAAGATAATAAATTTGTGTTAGTCACCTAATTTGTGGACGTTTACAGTCATTGAAAACTATACAGGTGAGATCAAGAAAAGAATGGTAGAGGAATAAAATATTTGATAATTTGATTCAGCCACATAACAGTAGGGATGAATAATTAATGTCCATTAGAAAAGACTTCATAAAATAAGAATGCAACACTTTCATTTGACTTTGTGAAGTCCTTTTAAGTTCTACTTTGGCAGATCTAATCATTCCTAATTATCTCAATCTTTCCTTAAATATCTATTCTGTTCATATAGGTCTCAGGCAAGTTGTACTTTTATGAGAACTATTCTATATTTGTAGATTTGATTTTCTATAATTTTGCTTTGGTCTACTCTCTTATCTTAGAGGTCAAATTAATTTCCATTCTTTCCAAGTGATTTGTTAGGCCTTTATTCTGGATTCCAAACACCAAGGCTACTTTACCAAGTCAAATTTTTATATTCAAAGAACCAAACGTTTATTGACTTGCAAAATATCTTATTCATCATGGAAAACAGAAAACTTGGTCCCTAGTAGTGTTGTAGGTAATATTTATGCAGAGAAGACAGCAATAAATATTTACTTATTTAATTTTTATTTTAGGTTTTTTTTTTGTAAAGAGATGGAGAGGGAGGGAGAGAGGAAAAGAATCAATTTTAATTTTTCATCTGGTTTTCGTTGATCCAACACTTAGCTGTGTATGTGATGCTGGGGTTTGAACCTGGGTCTTTGTGCATGACAGGCAAATGCTGTAACTGAATCCCAGCAGTAAATATTTATTTAGTTAAATATGAAAATCCCTTCTTTATTCTTTATTGTTACAAAGTAATTTCATAATAAGTGAAAGCTAAAACCTGATGTTGCTTAGTTTTGCCTTTGTAATAAATTGTGGTATATTTCTTATTTTTGTTACAATTAAATTTTTGACATATAAAATTATATATATGTAATATTAAAACTTGTGGTTTTGATATACATTGTGAAATGATCATTGCATTTCAGTTAATTCACAAATCTCCCACCTACATAGTCATTTCAGTATCTTAAATGAGGATAAATTACAAAAGTCTTAAGTATGTATTTTTGTACGTGCAATTCCATAACTCTCTATTGTTGAATAATGGAGTATAAAAAAAACTCCTAAGACAATTTACAGAAATAGCTGATAAAATAATTACATTGGCAATGCCAACACTCTAGAATGTGTGTGCAGACGTGTGTGTGTGTGTGCTCATTAACATCCCAAAACAGATGCAATTTCTTCATTTTAATGTTGCATTTTTACATTTTGGTATATTCTCTGAATTATAATTGTGTTCTCTTCAGAATGTATTTACATTTTTAAACATCTTTTCCAAAAGAGTAAAAATGAAAGTCCTTTAAGCAGAGATCTTCCAAGGCTGGTAAGTTTAGGGTATGTTAAAGAGAGTATTCATGGAGGGGAAGGTAAACTATCAGGGATTGGCTGAAGGGTCTTTTGGTAATAACCTTTGATTATGGAAAGCTATCTCGGTGTTGGGAGATTGGCAAAGAGGACTTTGAAGAGAGAGCTGGACCTCAGGAGGAATAATTATGTTGGAGGAAGACTTTACTCTGCCTCTCTTCAGAGGCAGACAGTACAGCCTGAAGTCAGATTTTGGGCTCAGTACCATGGAGAACACCTGGGAGTGATTGAGAAGAAATATGAGCCAGATGCTGTGGGCCAGTGGCAGGTATAGGTTTTGGAACTGGCTCAGAGGAGTCAAAACAGTACCAAGATAGGAAACTTACTACTGTAGTTTTAAATCTTATCAAGGCAACAAATGGTATTTGCAAGGCATTCTCAAACAGAAATTTCATGAACCCTACAGGCATCCATGGATAGACTAGAAAATATGCAATTTCCTAAAAATGTTTACAAAAATATGTGTGTTTGTAGAATTTTTCTGGGGTTGATATTCAATAGCTTAGATAAAATTTTCAGAGGGATCAAAATCTCCAAAATATTAAGACTGTCTATTCTAGGCACAGAGGTAGCTCATGCATTGCAAGAAGGCAGCATTAGCATGTTAAAAGGCATGTGATTAAGGTTGGGCTGATGCTTGGTGGCAGTCCAAGCAGTTTAGCACCTTTTAAAAACTAAATCCAATTCAAGCATTTATGGAACCACATGCCCACAGCAGGCATTTGAACTGTAACTGAATTGTGCCAACTCAGTTCATTGAATCAGTGTAAATCTGGTTGTAGAGAGAATCAGTGTAAATCTGGTCGTAGAGACAAAGACATCAAAAGGGGCTTATTAAAATTATAGATCTGTGAGAAGGACTGGGGAGGTAAATTTATAAATTTCCTATGACATGCTACTCAAAGGGGGAAGAATAGTGAGGTTAACATCTCTCAGTAGCTTGTAAGAAACATAAAATTGGAACCATCTCTAAACCCAGACCTACTAACTCAGAATCTGTATTTTGACATGAATCTTAGGTGCTTTGTATGTACACTAATTAGTTAGTGTAAGTGTGTATTAAAGTTTGAGAAGTAAATTCAATAAGTTTAGGAACTCTCACTTTAAAGATTCTCATTTACTTTTCAGAGAGGTGAAGGAATTCTAAAACTAGTATAATATGAATCTTTCATTAGGTGTTGCTAGTTGTCTCAAATCATTTTATAATATTTTGATGTTTGGTTATGTTTTAAAATATAGCTTTTAAATAAAGTAACATTATGTTTTAGTTAAGGTCCTTTTAAGAGGTGAATGTAGGGGCTAGAGAAGTGGGCTTGGTGGTTACTGCAGTTGCCTGGCATGTGCAAGTACATGGGTTCAAACCTCAATACCAATGTACACAGGTAAGTGTCAGAGCAACGAAAGCCATGTGAAAAAACTCAATAAAAAATTGATTCTCTCTGTCTATCCCTTCTCTCTCACTGTCCTCCTCTCTTTAAAAAAAAAAAAGAGGTGAATGTACACATTTAAATGCTATTAGAAACAAGCCTGGAAAAAAGAAACATTTAGATAAACATGGCTTTCTACTTTAAGAACTTTTAAGAACTGACTGTACTAATCTGATTTTTTTTTCTTTTTTCTTTTTTTTTTTTAGAAAGAGGGGACAGTTTATAAGAGAGAGAAGCAATTTTATTTAGTTTTTCATGTGATGTTCATTCCTTGGACACTTTGTTGTGTATGTGGTGCTGGGGTTTAAATTTGCATACTCACGCATGAGAGGCAAGCACCATAACTGCCAAGCCAGTGCTCCAGCCCATGTGTTTTAAAGGTACTTCGAATTTCACTTATTCTCTTAGAAGCAACCTGAAACTTCAAAACACACAGCTCTATCGATGTAGCGATTTCTGTAGGATTCTTTATTAGATTGAGACAGTAGAAGACAGTGGGCATTGAGATCTTCTCCAATTACCAAATCCAGGGGAAAATAAAACAAAAGCAGATATATTTCTGCATGGGCTTGCCCTGCTCAGATATTGCTGAGAGATTTTTCTTTTTTCATATCCTGCCCAATTTCAAAAGGCATTTTGGCACTTGGGTTATCTTCTTTTTTTGTGGTTAGAACAGAAAATTCACAAGAAGAGGGAGCACATGTTTTCTTGCTACATACTCTTCAAATCAGAATATGATGCACTGATTCAATTATCATTCAAGGAGTGATGAATTTCCCTCTCTCATCCTTTTTGCTTCCTCTCGAATTTTTAGTGAATTACAAATATTAGATGGGTTGATTTAGCCGTCCTCTGTTATGATCTCTACCTCCTTTCTGCAGCAGTTTCAATGCGACTGCTTACTGGAGAGACTTCGTCCTGTTCTGAACATTTGGAAGAAACAACTTTTAAATATAACCTTCCACAGTGGTTCCTGTGCAGATGCCCTTCCAAGCTGCTCTGCAACTCATCCCTACATATACCAGAAGAAAAATGTAACTTCTTAGCCACAAATTGATTGGAAGTTGGATAAAGGAATTTATAATTAAATTTCTTTCTAATTCATTTAGTTTTTTTTCTTCACATAAAAAATGTAACTGTTGGTAATTATGATCAATGGAATAATGCTCTCTCTACAAGGGTGTCCATGCCCTAATGCCCAGAGCCTGTGAATGTATTACCTTCCAGGGCAAGAGGGACTCTACTGGTGTGTTAAAGGTAATGGTATGGAGATGGGGGAAATAGTCCTGGGTTATCCAAATAGATCGAATGTAATTGCAACGGCCCTTAATAAAGTAGGGCAAGAGGACCAAACTTAGTAGCAGACCTAAAGACAGAAGTAAGAATTTGGAGTTATGTGAAGGAGCTACTAGCCAAAGAACACAGGAAGACTTTGGAAGCTGAAAAGGCAGGGAAACAGATTCTCCATTAGTGTTTCCAGAAGATGAAACCTTGCTGACATCTGTATTTTAGCCCACTTGCACTATGACCTCAAGCAGAGTAAAATAATGAGTTTGTTATTTTAAGCTGTTGAGTGTATGATGATATTTTTATAGAAGCAAGAAAATTATTGTAGTTATTTGGTATTTTACTAGTGATTTAGTAGTTTATTAATATTTATTATATACATTTAGATAATTGTTTTTATTACAATGGTTGGATTATGGATACTGATCTTTAAAAATAATCAGTTTTATTTCCTTTAAAACTTATTTTTTAATGTTTGATACCCTAAGTGACACCAGCAACAACCCAATGGATGTTTGGAAGGAGGAGTTAACCAGTCTTGAAGAGCTATGAGTAGACTATGATTTGGTCTGAGTTGTCTATGTCTCACTTCTGCATCCAGAGCAGAGCCTGACATTTGCAGGGCAATTTTTCAGTACTGTTTGTGCTATCATTTACTTTTGAGAGTCAAGTGTTTATGGAAAACCTAATTCTGCCACTTTTTAAGTTTTTAACTTTAGATAGGAACTTTTCTTTTTTTTCATATTGTATTGGTGCATTATAGTTGCACATGATGATTTGTTGCAAGTTCATACATGCACACAATATAATACCATTTGGCCAATATCCCTCTCCAGCACTTCCCACCCCCCTTTTCTTCTCTCTCCTTCTAGTTGCTTTCTTCTACTGATCCCCCTATGATTTTTTTCTAAGCTGTGCATTTCTTAAATGTAAACAGGAATCACAAGGTATTATGAAGATTATCTTAAATAAGAATAAATGCAAGTGCTTAGCACAGTTCCCCCTATGTAGTAACTGCTGCATACCCAGTAAATGGTATTCATTGGTTAGTTCTAATTGCAGTAGACCTTAGCACGGTGCACTGGTGTTTGTTCATTATGAATACCTCTGACATACTGTCATATATAATCGCTGGTAATTTAGGTACTAAGAAATCTGAAATCAGACAATCAACCAGCTGAAAAGAATAATCATAAAGATTCAGTGAAAGGGTGTATAAGGGCTATTCTCTTTTGAAAACCCAGGGTTCTCCTAGGAATGAAATGCATAACCAGCTCTGTTCTACATGTGATAGAATCCACTGTACAATTTGCTGGGGTGTGCTTAGTGTGTGGGAGGTGGTTATTATGCTTATATTAGTCTCCTAGCAAGAGATAGCACTCTGTCTTAGTTCATCTTAAAAAACTGAATGACTAGAAATTTGTGGTTGCAAAAAAATGTGACAATGTTAGATACAATTATGCCATTTGCCAACTGAGCAATTGAAGATCACTGCCTAATTTCAAGAGTATTTTTTATGTTTTATCTCATGTGAACTAAAGAGGCAAAACATTTACTAGACCATAATAAATTCATCTATTGCTCTCATTTATGAAATGAAGGCATACATATTAACAGACAATTTAGAAGATTCACAGAAAAGGAGATAATTTTTTAAAATGCTACACCATGTGAGACTCTCATTATTTGAAGTGGGTGAAGTTCTGACTAGGATGTTTGAGCAGCCTAAATCTCATTATGTTACTTTTTATGTTGCCATAATTCTAGTGAAATTACAGAGCAGCAGTGGATCAGAATTAACAGGCCTGGGTTCTTGACTGAATTCTATCATTGCAATTTTTATGTCATCATTATGCTGTAATATTTTACAACTTTAACAGAAGAGTATGATCATCCCCACTTTTTTTTTTAAATTGTGAAAAGAATAAATTATAAAGAGGTTAAAGATCTTACCCCAAATCACACAAAGCGATTCATGACCAAGGCAGGATTCAAACTCAGGTTTTTTCACTTCCAGGACCTATGTTCATAAATCACTTTATTACTGTTGTGGGGTCCAGGTATTGGTACACCAGAGACCAGAGTAGAAAAAGAAAATTTATTTTAGGAAAAGAGAAGAAACAGAAAACAAAAGAGAAGAAACAGGCTGGTGCACCAGGGCCACTGCTCCAAAGTAAAGTTTAGGAGAACAGCAGCCTTGAAAGACTCAAGCAGGTTGCTTTAAAGGAAAATTTTGGCAGGCTTACAAACAGGCTTAAGAAAGGGATCTTTCTTCAAGAAATGCAAGGAGCAAGCTTCTGTTTATCTATTTCAAGTTGTACCTAGTGGGTTAGCAGGGCAGGCTAGGCAAAGAGTCAAAGTATCCATATCTGAAACTGGCAGCTTGTGGGAGCCTCCAGAGGGGTGCTTCAGACAGTCACAATGACCTTGGCCCATGACCACATTATTTTATCTCAGGTATTTCTGTCCATTCAGCACAACTCAATGTTGGCATGGTCAATCTTAACTAAATATTTTTATTTTATATCAGGGGGGTTTCTACCTTGTTACAATTACCTCTACAAGTCCTGAAACTCTCAACTGACCCAATGAGTTGTGACAGACAGTAATTGGGGTGTGGAGAAGAAGGCTTTGGTCTTGGCTACCTCTCACTGTCAAATGCTGCTTCCTGGTCCCAGGGATAGCAGATGTACTAGCTGTGTTACTAAGATAAAGCAGCAGCCCCAAGATTGAAGAACAGATTAAGAGTGAATAGTTTTAGCAAAAATAAATGCACAAGTCCACTGAATCTCAAACCAAAGCTAATGGTCAGTATCTATGCTGGGCTGATTTTCCATGGATTGACAGGTAATCAAACCAAGTGTTCACTAACAGAACTATTTTCTTCCTTGCCATTTTTCTGTTCCAGCAACCAACCAACCAACACCTGCCCCCCCCAACACACACAATATCCAGACAGGTGATCAACTGGAGAGTTCATAATTGTGAGTCTAACCTGCATACTGAAGATCAGGATTGTGTGAATTAATGACTCTCAACCCTGACTTACACATGAAAGTCACCTTGGGAGCTGTACAAAACTATGAATGTCTTGGCTGCACCCCCGGATGTTCTGATTTAATTGGAGCCCAGGCACAGGTAGATTTTGAAAGCTCCCCAGGTGATTTTTATATCAATTTGAGAACCTTTATGTGAATCATCCCAAGCATACTTTTCTTTGATTTCTCCATGAGGAAAGAGTCCCCCGAGCACTGTTGCCTAGAAATGAAAATCTCGGTGGAGAGTCCTACTTAGAGGTGGGGCTGGGGAACTTTCATTCTGCTCACTTCCAGATTGTGCGGCCCCAGATCATGTGGCCCTTCTGCCACACAGGTGCCACCACCTTGGCAGGGAACAGTGTGGGACTCTCTGAGGGAAGAGATGGAGGCGACAAAATCCCATCATGCATGGTACATAGTAGGTCTTATTACATCTTTGTAGACTGAATGCAAGAAGAGAGGGAATATTCTATATATACTGGAGTTTTATGTACTTTATTTTCTCCTTTTATCTATGAAAAACCAAGAATTTTTTTTGTATTAGTGATAACTAATAACTGGTAGCTACTACTTTTATTCCTAAAACTTTTCTAGAATGCATCTCATGCTATAAATATATTCAATTCAACAAATATTTATTGAGGACTTAACTGTGTGTCACACTGAGTGTTATGGTTTAGATATGAGGTGTCCCCCAAAAGCTCATATGTGAGACAATGCAAGAAGGTTTGGAGGTGAAATGATTAGGTGATAAGAGGTGTAACTCAGTCAGTGGATTAATCCCCTGATAGAGTTCAACTGGAAACGATAGGTAATTGGAGGGACACTTTAGCGTTCATGTTTTGTGCTTTGTGAGTGGAGCTCTCTCATTCTGCTTTTTGAACACCATGTCCTGAACTACTTTCTTCCTACATGCCCACCCACCATGATGTTTTTCATTACTTTTGGCCCAAAACAATGGAGTTAGCAATCTATGAACTAAGACCACTGAAACCGTGATCTCCATAAAAACTTAGTTTCCTCTATGTTGTTCTTGTGTGGTCTTTTGGTTACAGTGATAAAAGGCTGACTAAAGCACTGAGGTAAATACTCTGGGTAGTAGGTGCATAAGCAAATTAACTGATTTCCCTTCCCAAAGGTTCATTGCCTTATAGATGAGCAGAAATGACATTCATAAAAGTACAAAAAGTTTCAGATATTTTAATGACATTATATACAAATTACAATTGGGGTAAAGGAAGAGAGGAGTTTTTCCATTATGAGAGTCTTGAGGGAACCTTCATTGGGCAAGGGGAAACCTCGGTGTCCAGTTTGTTTTTCTCATGCTCCATCAAGGGCACAGTCACCTCAGAAGTTGCCATACTGCTGAGCTGAGTATTTGAAGCTATAGCACTGGATAAATGTCAATCTTTCTTGGAAAAATATTTGATCAGTAATCACATTGCTGTTTATGCAGTAAGTTCCGGAAACTGTATTTGTCCTCCTGCTTGGAGAGGGTTAGTAAGCTGATTGGCTTTAGGAAATGTAGTGGCCTTCAGTCCAGAAGGCAACTGATGGCAGAAAACAGGAGCTTCTAAAAATAAGTCAGAAACCAAAGGCCACTTTAATAAACACCTGGGTTTGAAAAGACTTCTTCAGAACTAAGCAGTATAACAGATTCTATCATGCATTCCCTTCTCTATTGAACAGTTGATGAATGGTAAGTGACATTCCATTGGCTAAGAAATATTGATATGTAGGAAGAAGCTTTTAATCGATTACATTTGTCTGATCTAATTTGCCACAAGGACCAAGATGCTTAGAAAGACCACATCCTTTTGAGGCACTAGATGGTGAATGTATACAAGGAAAGTACAGGTGAACGGAGACATGGTAGTGGGAGGATGACTTCTTCCATCTTTCTCGGCACCCACTCTACCTCTCACTTTGTGAAAAGGGATTAATAAGTTAGAAGGCAACAGATCTGGAGGGAATGAGTAGTACAATCTTGTTCTAAGGAAGGGGCTTTTGTATTTCTTCATTAGCCCGAGAACATCCACTTTTGTCCTAAGCAAGAAATGCTTGTGACCGCACTTCCATCGTGTCTTTTCTGAAGTTGTAGGACTCAGAGACTTCACAAGATTCTGTCACCCAAGAAGTTTCTGTCCCTTTTGGTAAATGATGCTCTAATGCCTCTAGTGACTTATGATTGAGCACACAGGCACTCAGTAAATGCCAATTACTCTTGATTTGTACCCAGGCAAAAGTCCTAGGGCCTGTCGGTATGTTCTCTTTACTGCTTCTTGGTGTCTGTCACCTTCATGTTGCCCTCATCGCAGTATCATTTCCACCATTACAAGAGGGGACGCCAATGACTTACCTTATGCAAGGTATATTCTAAGCGCTTTGTAGGCATTAACTCATTTATCTACTCAGTAACTCAAAGAGGTAGGTGTTCTTATATTTATTTTACAGATAACGATCCTGAAGTCATAGAGGTTTAATAACTTGCCAAAGGTCAGACCCCACAGCTAGTAAGTTATGGAGCCCAGGTTTAAAACTAGGCAATCTCGCTTGAAACTCCATGCACGCGACCACTATGTTGTTTTGACTTTATTCACGTTAGAAAAGGTGTGACAAATTCATTTGTGTTGGTGTTTGGGATGAGACTTCCTTTTTTTTATTCTTGCTAGTAGTTTATTCATTGTCATAGAAACATGAGAAGAACCTGATGGAATAAATTTCTAATGGTGGAATTTGAGATGGGGGTTTTAACAGACAGACACTCATATTTTTTTTTCCTTGAGAGGAACCACTTAGCTTTGTAATACAAGCTCTGAACTCTTGCTCTGTGTAAAACAAGCTCTGAGCTCTGATCATTCAAATCATTTTGTTCTTAGAACAAAGTGGCCATAATTTCATGTAAGAGCTGCCTGCTTTCACAGTCACAAGCAAGTAGTTACCTTGGCAACAGCATTTGAAAAGGACAAAGGCCCAGTGAACTTTTGTCAAGACCCATTGAAGTGTATGGAGAGGCTCTACCGCAGCTCACCCGGCCTCTGCTTTCTGCTCTACCAGCCTCTGTCACTCCTTCTGTGGCCATCTTAGAGGCTGACCTGGACATGGGGCAGTAAATTGGAGCCTCACTGGAGCCTAACTGGAGCCTAGTATCAGAGAATGTGCAAATTGGAAGGACCTTAGAGGATAGTGGATTCAAGGACTCTCTTCTGGGAGATCCCAGAAATATGGACATTCAGTACTACTTGTTGCAGTCTTACATTTGGGTTTGATGTGATGTTTAGACTTCTTCCAGGAGCTGCAGAAGGATTTCTTTCTCTGAGCTGATAATCTGAGATCAGCTTCCCTTGAAATTGTTCCTCTCTGAACTTGGTTTAGCTCTATTTTTTGGAGTAACATGGTATGTGCCTGGTCTATCCTCTGTGATGATCCATCAGATATTTGGGGATAAGTATTTTTTAGGGGGGATTTCTCTTTTTTTTCTCTAGTTTCCCCTGGATTCATTTTCACTAGTATTGTTTAAGAATCTCTCAATATCTCCAATGTTCCCTTCTGGAATTTTTTAGTTTTTTTCTATATCTCTTTTAAAATGTGACTTCAGGATACAATATGCATGGCTTTATCCCAGACAAGGTGTAATATCATCATTATCTCCCTGTATTTGGTTATTATTATCCCACATGTTGTCTAATAAACTTTCATAGCACATTACACAGCTTGCTCTACCAGAACCAAGGAATGGATCAAATTATTTCCACTCATTTATGACTACAGAGTAATATTTTCTACATCATTGGGAGGAGGAGATGGGCAGATTATTTTGTATAAAACATAAATTGAAATGACGTTGCAGCTCCCATTAGTAAGTATATTTTATATGAACTTTAACATCCATACTAGACATCTAGGTTTTGTTCCTCTGATTAGAAATAAGCATTCCATCACTGACCACAGTAATCTGTCTACCTTATGACTTATTGACAGCATGTCCCTGAACTGTCAATGAAGGAAACAGGACAAAGACAGGAAATAAGTCAGGCAAGTATTGGACTTAAAATTTCAGGATCAGTAGGTAAGTTTTTCTGAGTGTCTCAAAGGATCTGGAAGGAAGGAAAACTGGAAGAAAGGTGAGGTGGGATTTCTTTTCCACATCAATATTGGAGGTCAAGATGGGGAAACTGAGGTATTCTCTTTTCCTTCAGTCATTGCTAGCATTTGAATATGAAGTATCCCCCAAAAGCTCAGGAGATAAAGCAAGAATATTCAGAGGTGAAATGTTTAGCTTATCAGAGTTATAACAAAATCTGTGTATTAATCGTTTGAGGAATTAATAATTTGAATGGATTAACTGGGTGGTAACTATAGACAGGTTGGATGTGGCTGGAGGAAGTGGGTCATTGGGGGCATATCTTTTGGGTTTATATTTTGTTTCCTGATACCTCAATTTGTTCTTTCTCTGCTTTCTGGCTGTCATGAGCTGAACAATTTTCCTCTCCCTTGTCCTTCCTCTATGAATTCTGCTTCATCTGAGGCCAAGAATAAAGGAGTTGACTGACCTTGGACTGAATCCCTGAAACCATGAATCTAAAAGAAACTTTTCTTCCTGAGTTATTCTGGTCAGGTGTTTTGGTCATAGTGACAAAAAGCTGACTAATATGGTGAAACCCTCATAATATGGGAGGCAGTATAATATGGCAAAAGAATAGTCAATTGAAATTAGACACCCGACTCTGAACTCTGACTCCAGCACATACTGTCTGTTAGCTCTCCTGAGAAAATCTGAACTGTGATCTGTCTGGACATATGGAATGGTGTTGATAATAGCCTTGTTTGTTTTATTTGAATTGATATGAGATATTATATCTAAAATACCTCTTTTGACTTGCCTAAATAGGTACTCAATATATGTTAACTTCCTTTCTTTTAAGAATTCTTTTCTAAGATGTCAAGCACCAATCTGCCAATTAAGGCTATTTTTTGAGAATCTGATATTGCCCCATGAGTCAGTGTTAAATACAGTTTTAGGCACTGTATTGGGCAGAGAGGAGTAAAATTTTCTATCTTATTCCCAATAAGCTTATAATCAAGCAGGGAAGACAGAGTTTCATAAAAGAGGAACCAGAGATGTTAGAGCAGGGCAGAAGAAGAAAATATGAATAGTCTGTTTGAGAGGGTGTTCTTGAAGGAAATCCTATCTAAATTAATCCTTGATGAACAACAGAACTTTGATTAGCAGAAAGCATAGGGACATCAGAATCCCACATGGGAGAGTAGCAGGAGCAAAGATGGAAGAGTAGTAATGAGGGAATTTGGACCTGAAGATATGTCCAAGCATTTTTACTGTGTTAGTGAGTTCCCATAGCAGTTACCATTTACTGAGTACTTGCTATGTGTCAGAAACATAGAAATGCTTTGATATACTAAAAGCCTTAGATTTCCTGGTCCAATTTTTTTTCTAACTTTTGGTTAAAACAGTCTTGGTAAGTTGAAGTCAAGGGTTCTATATTTGTTTCTTTCCTTTTCTCTGACCTTGTTAAATAAACTGAGAATATTCACAGCTCTGAAATTTGGGAGCACATTTCCAAGGGAAAGGAAAAAAATCTGTATCTCCACTTCTATATAGGCCTATCTTTCAATCCTGTGAAATCAAACTTGAATCTGCTTTCCAGGAAGTGGATACCCTCAGTGAACAATACTATTTTGGCTCTTAACAGATAGAAGTGTGAGTCAGATTATCTCTAACGATTCAACTACCTATAAATGTTAATTTTATAATATCCTAGTTTAGTTTATATGTAACAATTATTTTGGGAAATTGTGGAAAGGGAATTTTTCTTAGTTGGAAAATTTATCTCAAAGTTATTAGTGAGATAGATCATTGGAAATGCTATTGCATAGGGTCATTCCTATTATTTTATCTCTTGGTTTTTCATCCAAACAAGGAATTTTAGGCAACTGAAGTTTGACCTTTACTGAGAACCAGGTTTTTCTCATGATAGGTAATTCCCTAGTTTGTGGGAATTGTAAGGGGAGATTATGGCCAGAGAATTTCTTGTGGGTGTTCTATACCATGAAAATGGTTATTCCTTCTCATGGTCATGGATCTGTGGCTGGAGAGAACCACACACCTAATCCAGACCATTTACTGTGGTTAGGAGGAGTGAGGTTCTGTGATGGGCAATTAAGAATACATGACTCACATGAGAGAGCAACATGATCCAAGGAAAATGGTGACACTAGACAGAAGCAAATGGCAGATACTATGGAGAGAAGTGTGATGACAAAGCAGAAGCCAGGGAAGAAGAGAAAACAGGATTTCTGTTAGAAAAGTGTGCAAATGTGCAATTAAGAATTAATTTGCCCTGCTGTATGGGGTGATTTTGAGGTAACTATTACTACTCAACCTTCTAATTCTATGGAATTCATATTTCCTACTATGTTTATATACTTTTGCAATCAGAAAAATACATTAATTTAAGAAATAGTCAGCACCTACTTAGATATCTAACATTAAACATAATAGTAAATAAAACAGACAAGCTCCCAGGGAATTTATGCAAAGGGTTTTGTTAAAGGAAACTTATAAGTTAAAATTGTAAATCAAGAGTTTTATGCTTTTCTGCAGAACATCTGAGGCATATGCAGTTTCAGTTTAGAAGTTAAGCTGTATGGGCTGGAGCAGTGGCTCGGCAGTTATGGCACTTGCCCGGCATGCGCAAGTACACGGGTTCAAACCCCAGCACCCACATACACAACTAAGTGTAAGAGCAACGAAAGCCATGTGAAAAACTCAATAAAAATTGATTCTCTCCATCTGTCTCTCTCACTGTCCTTCTCTCTTAAAAAAAAAATTTAAGCTGTATATCATAATATATGTATAAGTGAATTTACACAATAAACATTAGCTTCTTTTTCTTTTCCTTATTTTAAAAAATATACTCTGGTCATTAGTCATTCCTGAATTAAGAGATAAGATGTGAAGTACCAGAAAAATGATCCTATGGAGGATAAATGACATGCTCCTATTTCTTAAGGCATAATCAAATTCATTAAACATATATAAATGAGTTTATTCCAAAAAAGCTCAAGGACTTAGAAGACAACTTTGAATAGCAAGTCATTAGGGATGTCCTACGTCCAGGTAAGAAAAGGTATATGAGATTGGAAGAAGGGGAATGTGGGATTTTATTGTATATTATGGTTGTAATAGTTTCTGCATAAATCAGACCAAATTTCTGCTAACAAAGTGACATTTACACTGAAAATCATTGTGGAGGGCAATATTCTAAAGGTGTAGGTCTCAACAAAATCAAGGAACACCTTCCAGGATCATATCCACTTATACTTCAGGGCAAACTGGATGGAAAGTTGGGGTCACATTCAGTTAGTTGGTTGCTAACTAACATGAGTCAGACACAGAGCTGTGGTGGAAAACAGGGCATGAGGCAAGCCCAATGTTGAAGAGAAAAAGGAGATGAGGTTCAAGAGCATACTAAGGTCAGTCCAATAGAACGACTGGGGCACCTAGTGAAGTTCTGAAAGGCCATGTGGGCACCAGAGAAGGCCTGGGGTGTGCCTCTAGAAGAGCATCCCTTAGGAGATCTGAGCATATTTTTCAATTTAATGCCTGGGAATGAAGAAAGCACTGGCACCTGGGATAAAGAGGAACATTTTATTATTCTAAGAAATTTACCAAGATAATTTAAAGAAATTACATTTGTTTCTCAAAAGTACCCTCTTTTAGAAAACGCATTTGACTAGAGTAAGACTTGCATTATCATTGCAGGGAAGAAACTACAACCACTTTTGCTCTGCACTCCAGATTTGAGGACCATATAATATTGCTTTTCAGAGTTCCAGTTATTTTTATCATCAAGGCTCTATCAGTTACCAGAGCTTAGGAATCTTTTTTGGAGAATGCTGGGAAACAGTGTGTTTGCTTTGTGAACCACTAATTCCAAAGCCTAGTCCAACTATATGCCCAAACATTCCTGTATTTATTTCTAAAACATATTCTGTAATGCAAACATGTTTTGGGACTTGATTTATCATGTCACTGTGACAAATGAGGTGAAAAGAAAACATGTCCTTTTATTCTTTCTCCCCAAGATGCCCTCTCATAGATCTAATTCTGGCTCTGTCAAATGTCTATGTTTGTAAGGATTAAATCACATATGTAAAGTACTTCCCCTAAATCCTGGCACATAGATCATCAAATTCAGTTATCAATGGTTGTAATTACTGGCATCAGCATCGCTATCACCATCATTTTGGCTTCATGTTTAGAATGCAAATTACATGATAATGGGAGGCTTCTTTCTTTCTTTTTTAAATTTATTTTTATTAGTGCCTTATAGTTTTACATAATGATGGGATTAGTTGTCACATATTCCTAGATGCACACAATTCAGCAGTACAATTTTTTCAATATCCCCCCGACACACACATACATCCCTCTACCTCCCTCCTCCCATCCCCTGATCCCTTGCCTTTCTTCTGGGTCCTGTATTGTTCCAAAAAAAAAAAACCCAAATACAGTGACATAATTCTTATACCTATGAAGAACTTTTTTTATATATATATATGGCTATAGTATATACAGTGACATTTTAACTGCTTGGAATGTACCTTGCTTTATCTAGGTTCCAACATTTCCCGTCTCCTCCCTTCCTATAATCCCTTGTTATGGTTCAAAATATTTGACAATGGGATTAAACATTTATTTTTGTACAGATATGCAGCATAGCTTGTTCAAATATCTTATGAAGTATCATGC
>PVKS010040296.1:0-16713 GCA_004027875.1 Aplodontia rufa | reverse complement strand
TATCTTAAAAAAAAAAAAAAGAATCAGCAAACAGTAGAAGGCCCAAGTCTCTTTGCAAGCTAATCTCAATTGATATCTGTCACTTTTACCTTATTCTGCTCATTAGGAGCAAATTTTAGATCCAGCCTATACTTAATAGAAGAAAAATACCAAGAGCTTGAATACCAGGATTTGGGGTTCACTGGGGGTCAACCAAGACACTGCCTTTCATGCTTAGTGAATCATGGTGACCCAAAAGTTAAGAGTATTCTTAGAACATTAATCTACTGTATATAATTCCATTATGCAAAAAATGATAATTTTATCATTAAAAAATGTTTATAAGTAGGTCTCTCTACCCTAGAATATATGTGTATGTGCACAATTTTTTATGGTACTTGGGATTGAACCCAGAGCCTCACTGGTGCTAGACAAGTGTTCTGCCATTGAGCTACATCCTTTTTATTTTGAGACAGGTTCTCACTAAGTTGCCTAGGCTGGCCTTGATCTTGTGATCCTCTATCTTTAGCCTCCCAGGTAGATGGGATTACAGGCATGTGCCACTGTGCACAGCTAATTTTTTAAAAGCATCTTAATTCTGAATATTCATTTATTGTGTATTAATCTATTTATCAAGAGACACTGGAGAAACTGTCTCAAAATTAAAAGTTTTTAAAAGGACTGGGGGACTGGAGTGGTGGCTCGGCGGTTACAGTGCTTGCCTTGCATGCATGAGTATGCTAGTTCAAACCCCAGCACCATGTACACAGCGAAGTATCTGAGGAATGAAGGTCACATGAAAACTGAATAAAAGTTGCTTCTCTCTTTCTCTCTCTCACTGTCCCCTCTTTTTTCTTTAAAAAAAAAGGGGGGGCTAGGGATGTACCTCAGTGGTAAAGCACCCCTGGTTTCAGCCCCCAGTACCAAAAAAGAGAGGCAGCAGGGGGTGTGGTTAAAGTTCTAAGAAATTATTAGAAGAGAAAATTTTAATGTGTAATTTTATTTTTTTCCCATGACTTAAAAGATTGGTGTTGAATTTTAGCAGTGGAAACCAGTGTGAAAATTATTTTAATTTAAATATGTGCTACATGCAAAAGAATATTTTTTCTTCCACTTAATTCATGCTGTAAACTGCAGCCCTAATTTAACAAAAGAACTGATCCTGAGTGGACTGTAATAATTCATTTCTTCATCAGGCCTTACTGAGCTACTCTGTGAACCCATCATGAGTTACCCCAGCTTTGGCCTCCCAGCACTCAGCTGACGGATTTCTGTCTGTTGCTCCGGTTCAGTTTCCTGATTCACCGTCCCTTTTAGCCCTTCCACTCCAGCTCGTGGTCCTTGCTTTTCCTCCCCTTGGCTTCCTGCTTCAGACCTCTCCATCTTCTTGGGCCTCTAACCCCAGTTCATCATATGCTTTACTCCTTTACTTCATTGATCTCCCTGCCTCGGTATTTGTGCCAGGAAGAGACACTTTGTGAAGAAGCATTCTTCATGATACAGCAGGGACCACTAAAAGCAAGGGACATAATAAAAATGTTTGAGAAAGATAAATCTGCAGGGAGTAGACAAAATAACTTGTATGCAGACAGAATGCGTCCGTTCCTGTTACTGTGAAAAAATGCCTGAGGTTTATTTTGGCTCATAACTTCAGAGGCTTCAGTTCATGGTGGCTGGACCCCACTGCCTTTGGGCCTATAGTGAGACAGCACATCATGGTGGGGAGCACATGGTGGAGAAGGGTGCTCACTTCGTGGCAGCTGAGAAGCAAAGAGAGACATGAAGAGGCCAGGGTCCCAATATTCCCTCCTTGGGCCCCCTAATGATCTAACTTCCCTCCACTAGGTACTGCCACCTCCTGATTAGCACCACGGGCCAGGGACCAAGCCTTCAACACATGGACCTTGGTGACGTTCCAGATCCAAACTATGACGGAGGTTAGATTAGACATGGGTGAGCAAGGGCCATAATCAGGAACTTTCATATTTATTCAGTTGCAAATTGATAATTTTCTCACTGAAAAAGAAAGGTGAGGATTATATATCCTTAAGCAGAACACAAGACACTAACAGAATATGGCAAATAATCTGCCAAAACCACATTACTTTTTTTTGACCATTGAATTAACCTTGTTTTTATTTTTATTTATTTATTTATTTACTTTTCCTTTTATTTTTGAACAACCAAACAAGTTTTTAACAAAATAATATAAAATGTGTACAGTTTTTGGATATTAGATTTACCCCCAGGAGTGCCCCCCCAATTACCCACCCTTATCCCTCCCTTCCCTTACCCACAATATCTCTAAAAAAGTATTAGGTTGTATAACATTACACCTTATCTGGAACTAACACATGATAATAGACCATCTTTCTCAATGGCCAGGGTCTAATTCCAGCCTCCACAGATGAGTGGAGACATTCGACCCTTGGTTCTCTGGGTTAAGCTGATTTTACTAAGCATAATTTCTTCCATAGCCATCCATTTACCTTCAAAGGCTGCAATATCATTGTTTCTAATTGTTGTGTAAAATTCCGTGGTATATATGTACCACAGTTTTTGGATCCATTCATCCAGTGAGGGACATCTGGGTTGTTTCCATAGTCTAGCAATAGTAAATTGAGCTGCTGTGAACATAGATATTGCTGTGTCACTATAATGTGCTGATTCTAAATCCCCTGGAAAAACACCCAGGAGTGGAATAGCAGGGTCGTATGGTGGGCTCATCCCTAGTTTTTTGAGGATTCTCCACACTGCTTTCCAGAGGGGCTGTACCAGTCTACAGCTCCACCAACAGTGTGTTAGTGTGCCTATCTCTCCACAGCCCCTCCAGCATCTATTATTGTTTATTTTCTTCATTTTTGCCATTCTGACTGGCGTAAGGTGATATCTTAATGTAATTTTCATTTGCATTTGTCTGATTACTAGTGATTTAGAGCACTTTCTCATGTATTCATTGGCTTGATCCATGTCCTCTGCTGAGAAGTTTCTATTTAGCTCTTTATTTTTATTTTTTTAAAGCGAGAGAGGGTCAGTGAGAGAGAGAGAAAAAGAGAATCAATTTTATTTAGTTTTTCATGTGGCTTTCGTTGCTCTGACACATAGTTGTGTATGTGATGCTGGGTTTGAACCCACATCCTCGTGCATACCAGGCAAGCGCCGTAACTTAACCTCGTTTTTAAATGATACTGTTCAACTATTTGCATACAATCTTGTTCGTTTTATTCCTTTCCCTTGGAGATTTGTTCATGAGAAATGTTTCTATCATGAACCCAACCCAAATTCCAAGTTGATGAAGGACAGGGGGGTCTCCATGGTTACTCTATGATCTTCTCTATTTAGCACATGGGGAGGTATCTCTCTGTGAGCTTAAATGGAAAACATCTGTTATCATCCTTTTTGTTTACCTAACTAGTATAAGGAATGTACAGGGTCAGCTTTCCCTGAACTGACAATTTGGTTGTTTTTGTATTTTCAGTGAGATTTATAGACTACTCGTTCCCATTTTATTCTATTTTATTTTTGTTGTACTAGGGATCAAACCCAGGGGCACTCAACCACTGAGCGGTACCCTCAACCCTATTTGTTTTTTGAGATAGGGCCTCATTAAATAAATGCAGCTGGCCTTAAACTTGTGATCCTCTTGTCTCAACCCGCCAAGTTGCTGAAATTATAGGTGTATGCCACTACTCCTAGCTATAGACTATACTTTCTGCTTCTACCTTTGGGTAGAGAAATCACATGGATTTTTCAGCATTCATGTCAGTATCAGTGCCACTGTGGGTGATTTGGGCTGGCTCACCTGCCTGTCTCTGGAGCCTACCTAAAACTTAGGCATTCTTCTAGAGCCACTTTTGTTGCGTTCATTCTGTTTTCTGTTTTTCTGGAAGAAATATGATGTTTTCTTCATATATATTTTTCTTCATGTTTCAAAGATCGTGAAGGTATTATTGTGGGTAGGTCAGTCAACCTGGTAAAGTGTCTTCCAGTCTTCCAAACTAATGAATTTTTTGATCCTAGGTTTATTCTGTTGATCCTATTTTGAAAATAATTGTCAAAGAATACAAGGTTAATGAAAGCATCTAAAATGGGGGAAGTTAGGGAAAACTTCATTCAAGCTAATTTTTGCACAACAACCTCCCCAACAGGTCCACAGTGTAAAACCTATGAGACTATGGGGGCTGGAGCCATGGCTGTGCAGTTGTCGCGCTTGCCTGGCATGCTCAAGTACACGGGTTCAAACCCCAGCACCCATGAGCATAGCTAAGGGTCGGAGCAATGAAAGCCATGTGAAAACCTCAATAAAAATTGATTCTCTCTCTCTCTCTCTTTCTCACTGTCCATTCTTTTTTTTTTAAAGAGAGAGGGACAGTGAGAGAGACAGAGAAAGAGGGGAACAACTTTATTTAGTTTTTCACATGGCCTTAGTTGCTCCAACACTTAGTTGTGTACTTGGTGCTGGGGTTTGAACCCAGGTCCTTGTGCTTGCCAGGCAAGTGCCGAAACCACTGAGCCACTGCTCCAGCCCCTCACTGCCCATTCTTAAAAAAAAACAAAACAAAACCTATAGACTGTGATGCCACCTGTTATGACCACATGGAGAAGCACGGTTTCCTTTTTAATACAGGCCACTGTGTTAAGGAGTGAAATGGGTGCTGATGCCATCCATGGGATGGTAAAATAGCCACCCTTAAACTAGGTGAAGCTATGGACAGTGGTAGTGGGAAACCAAGGGTCAGGCCAGTTAATCTTCAGGGGACGGTATATTTTGCTCTATGAAGAAAAATTTCGGTCAGGACACAGTGGTTGAAGCCACATATCCTTTTCCCCCCATATTTTAAATTGGTACATTATAGTTGTACATAATGGTAGAATTTATTATTATATATTCATGTATGCATGCAATATAACAATGTAATTTGGCCAATATCATTCCCCAGTTTTTTCCTTTCCCCTTCTTTCTTCTTTCCCCTGGTCTCTTTCCTTTACTGTTCTCCCTTCACTTTTTTTTTTTTTTAAGAGAGAAGGAGAGAGAGAGAAAGAGAGTCAATTTAATTTAGTTTTTCACCTGGCCTTTGTTTCTCTGGCACTTAGCTGTGTATGTGGTGCTGGAGTTGGAACCTGGGTCCTCGTGCATGCCAGGCAAGGGCACTACTGCTGAGCCACCTCTTCAGCCTTACCACATATCCCTGTATTGTGTGCTGCTACACAGAGCAAAAACTCCATCCCAGCATGTACTTCTATGCCACATGAGGTCTTTGTGGAAGCTGAGTCAACTCTTCTGAGCCACCTAGTAGTAAGACCCCCTTGGGCATAGGTTAAGCTACACAAATGCCCCCCCCCCCAACCAGATCTTCACTCTGGTTTATAATGCCAACAAATTATCATTACTTTCCTCTGTACTCCTGTAGTAGATCCACTTCACGACCAAAGCTCAAGGTGGCTTAGCAGTTATGGTGCTTGCCTGGTATGCGTGAGGATGTGGGTTTGTACCCCAGCACCACATATACAAGAAAGTGTCTGAGCATGGAAAACTAAATAAAATTGATTCTTTCTCTCTCTCACTGTTCCTTTCTTTAAAAAAAAAAACAGTTTGATAAAAATAGGAAGCACCAAAGAAGCAGCAAGAAATTATTTAATAGGAATAAAAACCATTGATGTAGTAGGGATTCTGCTAGAAGAAGGAGTGTGTGGTACTTCAAAGAACCATACATCTGTGTGCTATCAATCTGAGACTACTTTGGCCTTTCCTGGTGGTGTTGGCAAAGCTTCTGTTGACTATACCACATAATTTTCCCAAAGCCTTCTCAGTGCTAGTATAGGCCAATGCCCTCTATGTAAAGTCCTATAATTCTGAGAATCACAGATTCAAATGGAAGTATCTTTCATAGTAGCCACAATTGGGGCACCTCTGCTTCTTTGAAGCTCTTTACTAATTTTTGTTCTCCTTAGTCTTAAGTTCAGGTTTTTTTACTCTTGTATTTTTTCATATGCTTCTAGAAAGAGCAAATATGTTTCCATGGCACTGAGCATGTTATTTTTTTCCATTTTTTCCAAGGAGTATAATCATTCTACCCTGAGGATCCTAAATTTGTGTTCCTAAGATAACCCATGTTTTTCTAGGGGCAAAAGAAGAGCCATGACCAGCTTTCACAGTCTCTGCTTTGTTTTGGGGTCATCATCCCTTGTGCTCACCAATCCCAGGGAGTATCCTCTGTTAAATAATACTACTTCCGTCCCTACCTCCATTCCATGACGTTCCATTATAGATAAAGAGAATATGATTTTACACATGAATCTGATAGGTACCGCATTCAGTTGTAAAGCAAGACAGATGCAGATGGATTTCATAGTTGATATAAAATTTTCAGAAAGTTCTTTAGGTGAACAGGTTTTTAACTAGAATGATGATGATGATGATGATAGTCAGTCATAAAAATGTCCTAACTCTATACACACTTGAAAATATTAGGGGGAGAGAGAGATAGAGACATGCTTTGTAAGCATGGACTTTTGCGATAGATGAACATAGATGTTGGTATTACTTGAATGTCTGTCCCCCTGTGAAACTGAAATATTGACATCTTAACCCCTGCTATGATGGTATTAGGATGTGGGGCCTGTGGTGGGTGATTAGATCATGAAAGTGGAGCCCTCATGCATGGGATTAGTGCCCTTATAAGAAAGGCCTCAGACAGCTCCCTTGTCCCTTTGCCATGAGAAGACATGGCAAGAAGATAACTCTTGATGAACAAGGAAGCAGACTCCCACCAGATACAAAATCTGCCAATGTGTTGATCTAGAACCTCCCAGCTTCCAGAACCATGAGAACAAATTTCTAGTTTTATAAGCTACCCAGAGTATGTAGTTTATTATAGGAGTCTGAACACACTACGACAGCTCTCCTTATCTATATTATTTGTTAGCTTTTCTTTGAATTTTAAGTTTCTCATATGAGGTAAAGAATAATTTATTATGTAAAGTACTTAATAATATGTCCAGCATATGAAAGCATTCACAGTAGGTCCTCAGTAAACACTGGCAGTGCTCAAAGGTAGATTGATCATCTCTAGAGACAGTCTCTTCTGTTTCAGGCAGCTGTGAAAGTTAGAAATTTCTTTCTGTTGTTGTTCCAGAATCTGTGCTTTTTGATTATTTGGTCTAATTCTTAGATCTCAGAGAAGATGTCTGATCCCTCTCCCACATTGTAGGCTTCCATGTCTTTCAAGATGATTGCTCTGTACCCCAGTATTTTCTCCCCCACCAGCTCATAGAAATGCAGACCCTCCATCCACTGCCTCATGGCCTAGGTTCAAACCAATCGAGAATGGAACGAGAATGGAACACAGTGCTGAAGGTGTTCTTATGGTCAGAAGGTAGAGAATGAAACCATCACCATTTTTGTTGTGGGGTGTGTGTGTGTGTGTGTGTGTATACTGGAGATTGAACCTAGGGGTGCTCTACCACTCAACCACATCCCCATGTTCCCTCACTCTTATTTTGGGACAGGATCTTCCTTTGTTGCCCAGGCTGGACTCGAACTCCTAGACTAAAGCAATTCTCCCAATGTTGTGCTCCTAATTCAACCTTAGTTCGCATGCGTTTGGGGAGCAGTTATGTTTCACCTTTGATTTATCAGACTTGTATTTGATAAAAACCTGCAGATCTTTTTCAGATATATCTGTATTCCATCCTGTGTCCCTCTTCATATATTTGACTTTTCTTTTTTGTATTTTCCCTCCCCAGTGCAAGGGGTTGAACTCAAGACTTCCCACTTGCTACAAAACACTCTTCCACTGAGCTACACCATCAACCACTTTTTTAAACTTTTATTTTGACTCAGGGTCTAAGTTGCCCATGCTGGTCTCAGATTTGCCATTGTATTACCTCAGCCTCCTGAGTAGCTGGGACTTTACATTTTTACCTGTTAAATTTCATCCTCTTAGAGTTTTGCTCATTCTTTCTTTCTGTTTTGAGATCCTGTGTATGTCAGTAAAGTGACTTTGTTGTGCCCTTTATCGGCATGTGTTCAATATCCTTTCTCAAATCATTGTTGAAAGTGTTTAATAGGGGGCTGGCATGGTGGCTCAGCAGTTCCAGCGCTTGCCCTGACATGCACAGGGACACAGGTTCGAACCCCAGCATCACGTACACAACAAAGTATCAGAGCAACAAAAGCTACATGGAAAACTAAATTCTTAAAAATCATTGATTCTCTCTCTCTCTCTCTCACTGTTGCACTTCCTTTAAAAAAAGAAAGATAAAAAGTGTTCACTAGGAAAGGAAATTTATACCTCCAAACACAACCTAATCCCTGAACTCCCGATTCATGTGTCCAACTGCCGACTTAATATTGTCACTTGGATGATTCCTTGTCGGTTTATACTTCACTGAACTCCTGATTTCCACCCAAAACCTTCTCTGTAGTCTTTCCGTCTCAGTGAGTGGAATAGTCATCCATCACTTTGCACAGCCAAAAACCTTGGTGTCATCAACGACTCTTCTTTTCTTTCTCCCACATTCTACCTCTAATCCCTCAGCAAATTTTGCTGGCTCTATCTACCAAAATACTCCTGGTTCATACAACCTTTACTCCGTCCCTTCCTGTGCTACCATTTTGGGTCAAACCATCTGCAGTGTTTTCTGCTTTTACCTTTGCTTCTTTAGCTTCTTCCAAACACTGTACCTGGAGTGATTCCCTTACAGCATAAATTATATCATGTCACTCCTCTGTTCAATCTGCCAGCTCGGCATGAGGGCGCCCACCTGTAATCACAGTGCTTTTTCTGTGATATGGTTGGATATAAGTTTGCCTTCTTCTTTTTTTAAAAGCAAATAAATAAAGGGGAACAGAAGAGGAATGAAAAGAAAAAGCAAGCAGAATGGGGACATCCCTAAAATATGGGAAATTTTATATATGAATGCATTTTTGTGGTACTGGAGATTAAACCCAGGGTGCTCTACCACTGAGCTACACCTCCAGACCTTTTTCTTTTGAGACAGCGTCTTACTAAGTTGCCCGGGCTGGTCTCAAACTTGTGATCCTCCTGCCTCCCAAGTCACTGAGATTACAGGTGTGTGCCACCTCATCTAGCAGTATGGGGAATTCTAATCAACCTCCAAGATCTTTCTGACTACAGCATGTGTTGATTGGATTAGTAATGTTTGGCTTGCTCATCTTGAGAGAGTACATAATTTACTGTCAAGGGAAAATACCCGAGCTTTGGCATCAAACCTAAATTCAGATCTGATTCTGTCACTTCACTAGCTCTGTGTTTTGGGACAACTTATATAAATCTCTGAGACTCAGATTTCTGAAGTGTTAATATGAGGGGTATAACAGGTACCTTATAGGGCTGTCTTAAGGATTAAATGAAACAATGAATATTATTTCCGTTTTAGTTGCCATAACCTTTCCCACTCCTCCTTACTCTAAACCACTTTGTTCCTTCTTCAGAAAAGTCTTTCACTACTGTTTAATGATTTAATTGTGCTAATTTCTGAGCAGATGTAGCCACAGAAGTATGTGGTATATCTGCTTTTTAATCATGTAACCAAAGTTATTTTAAATAGGAATCAGTGACAAATTTAAATCAGTGTAGGAAGTGTAGCAGATCCTTCAGTAATCCCTTAATAATTCCTTATTTCTCCAGATCCTTTTTGAGCAGCCTATTCCTGAAAATTCTGGTTAAGGAGGTGATGCATTGGGCAAAACTAATAAGACCTCTTAGCTTCCGAGGAAATAAATCAGAATATATAAGATTTAAGATTAAATCATCCTTTTTTTATTGTCTCCATCTTCTACTAGATCTTCCTTCCACTTTACCACCAGCGTGACCTATTTCCATGAAATACATTTACAATCCTGTGTCTTTCTTCCTGGCTCCACATTGCCATTGATGTATATTTTCCCCCAGTACTGGGGATTGGACCCAGGGGCACTCTGCCACTAAGCTATCTCCCCATCCCTTTTTCTTTTTATTTTGAGAAGGTCTCACTGATTTACCTCGGCTGACCTTGAGCTTGTAATCTTTGTGCCTCAGCCTCCCAAGTTGCTGGGGTGACAGGCATGTGCCACTGTGCCCAGCCATTGGGATACATTCCAAGTTCTGTGTGAACTGCCCCGCTCATGCCACCAACCCTATTTTGCCACTTTCCATCTCACACGTGGTTCTTGGTCAACACTGCACAGCTCATTGCCTCATGACTTGATGTATTTACTATTGCTTATCCCTCTCCAGAATTTCCCCAGCGCAGACCTGGGTGAAGGGAAGCATCCTTAAGTGTTGGGCTCAAGTGTCACCTCCTTCAGAAAGCTGTCCTTGTCCCCTGGGTAGGCTAGGTACCCCTCCACTTCATTCTCACTGCACCATCCGCCTGCCCACCTCACACTGAGGCCAGTTATATGGGTTTACATAGCTGCTTTTTTACTAGATGGCAAACGCCTTGATCAGGGGCCAGGTCTTACTCATCTCTGTTTCTCCAGCACCCGGCCCTCTGCCCAACACATAACAACTGCTAAGTAAATATTTGTGTAGTTGAATCATATTGATCATAGGAACAAACTCCCATTGGGAGAACATCAGCCATGCCTTATATATTTGAGAAAAGCCCTTGTTTATGATACTCTATTAATTGAATTTGCTGTTATATATTAAATTGGGTATTTTAGTCCCTGCTTTAAAAATAAAGATTAAATTGAGTATATTCATTGCTCTGTTAAGATTACATAATGCCTGTTAGTGCAAAAACATAGGTGGTGACCGCACTTTACAGTTGTTTGGAGGTTGCGATGGCCAGCTGCAGTCTAAGGTACCTTTGTGGGTATGGAAGTATTTTGACTAGATGAGCTAATAGTATAAAAAGTCAGTGTTGATCTAGGGAAGAAGTTAGCTGCACTTAGTCTTGCCTTCCCTCTTTTAAAGTCTTGCTTTGTAAAAATCTCAAGGTAGGTTCTCTTAAGAAATTTATGGCCTGCATTTTCTAAGTCATAAACCAACCTGGTTTTCAGCCTTTAACTTGGCTTCTGTGGAGATTAACAGTAACCCATATAAACCATGTGGTGGTTCCAGTTGCTTTTACTCGGGAAAGGCCCCAAAATTTTCATTGAAAAGCCCAAAAAGAAGAAATGTCAAGAACTCTGGTGAGAAGTACTAAGTTACAATAAGCTAATTGGAATAACTTGCCTTAAAAATAGAGAGATAGGGAACTTGCCAGATTTTCTAGTGCTTCCTTAACACTAAATGAGAATTTTAATCCTTACCAAATTTTCTTCTTTGTAGCTGTTTTCCCAGTGTGATAGAGATCTGCTTCTACAAGCTGCCTCTCCTCTTCCTCCTCCTCCTCCTCATCTTTCTTATACTAAGTCTTAAAACTCAAAAGACTCTAGATACTGTTTTTAGGACAAACAGATGAGTCTCAGATTGTTTCCAGTGCAGCAGTTTCCTCTGGATTTTTTCACTGTCTCCTAACGTAAGTCTTGGTCACACTTGTGTTAATAGGAGAAACACTGCAGTATTTCCTTTCATGCAGAGGTGTTATGAGCATTAACTCCTCGACCCTTACACCAGCACAGGAAAGCAGCAGTCATTGTGCACATCCATTGGAGAAACTGAATGAACTTGCGTAATGTAGTTGATTTCCTCTCCACAAGAGCACGAAGCAGTGGCAGATCAGGCGAGACCCAGGACTGCTGATTTCCAGGGCTGTTCCCTGTGGTCCAGATGCAGTGACATCTCTCAGTTCTTGCTGTATTGCAAGGTATATGTTGCATGCTCTGATAAGTACTTAGCATAACTAATTTCAACTCTTGCAACCACTCTACAGGTTAAGCATTAGTTTCCCTCCGTTACAGCTGAAGTTATAAAACTTCCAGGCAGGTGATTGGAATAGCTAACTTTCATATCCGTGTTTTTGGTTCCAGATCTGAGGTCTCTCCACTGTTCCTCAAAGACTCCACCCAACAACAACTCTCACGTTTTATATCTCTTGGCATCCTGAAAGCCCTCCACAGACATCATCACATTTGATCCTTAGGAACTTTGGTGATATAGGAGTGGTTGTTATACACTTTGAAATGAACAGCTTCCATCTCACCAGAGTTAAGTCCCAAGTCTGTGACTTGTAAAAAGCTTGCCCCCTGGCTCACCATCTGGCTTTATCTCCTCTTACATTCCCCATATTCTCTCTGCCCCAGTCACACTGGCCTCCTTACTGTTCCTCAGATCTGTAGCACCCCACTGTCTCAGGGCCTTTGTAATGGCAGTTCCCTTTGCCTGTAATATCCTTTCCCCAAATACCTGCATGGCTAGCTCATTTCTGTCAGATCTTGACCAAAAAGTTACCTTTTCATCACCCTCCCCCCCAAAAAAGCCATCTTGCTGGTCAAACTTTCCCAGATTACCCTTAAATTCTAGTGTATCCCCTAACCTTTCATATCAACCTTCTATACTTTCATTTCATCCTTAGACTTCATCATTTTCAAGCATACTATATATTTAACTTCTCGTTTCCTATCTGCTCTGCCCTTCCCACTAGAATGCAAGTGTTGTTAGAGTAGGGCTTGTTGTTTAGTTCCCTCTCAACTCCTGCAGCTTAGAATGGAGTTTCGATCTAGTAAATATTGGGTGAATGAAAGTAGTCTAGAAAATGGAAGATCAAAGGCTAAGTGTTCATCCCCAGAATAATGTGGCCTGAAAGCATCAGAGCTAAAACTGACTTCAGTCTTCCGGTCCATATTCAGTCTTCTTCAGTTTAGAGCCTCACTATTCAAAAATCCAGACAGAGTTTTAGGTAACATTCTTATAATACTTGTCATTGTAAATACTTGTTATGTATGCATTTCTAAAACAATTGTTTCGTAAGTTTCTATATCATAGGGGTTGTAGACCAACACTTCCTTTGGACTGTGTCTAAAAAGTAGAAATAATGAGAATAAATTGTAAAACTCAAAATAAACCTAGGTTTTTCTGGACTTCAGATTCCTAACATCTGAAATGAAGGATTAGAGCCAGGCATGGTGTCATACATGTGATAATCCCAGTTATTCAGGAATCTGAGGCAGGAGGATCACAAGTTTGAGGCCAGCCTGGTGGGATACTTAGCAAGACTCAAAATAAAAGAAAAAGGGCTGAGGAATAGCTAAGTGTTAAAACACCGCTACATTCCATCCCCAGTATTGAAAGAGAGAGAGAATATTAAAACGAGAGACCATATCATTTCAAAGACCCACAAGCTCTAACTTAATCTTGATTCCATCTCACACTCACACACACACACACACACACACACACACACACTCACACAAAATGGATGAAATTCCCAGTTGTCTTTGTAATTTATGCAGTTGTTTGCATACATGGTATTCAGTTTGTTTTGGAAATCAACCATGCCTGGATATTTCCGTAATTCCTTTTTATCAGTGATTACCATATGCTTGATTCTTTCCCCTACATTTTTGGAAAATGTAGGCTTCTCGTCTCCCTGTGCTACACTGCAGGATCAGCAAGCAGGGCAATGATCTCATCATCCTCTGAGCTCATGCAGGAAAACTCCACTGCTGCTTCCTCTGAGTTCTCCAAGGGGCAGGCAAATCAGAAGGCAGGGTGGCTCAAAGCCAGGAACTTAGTGGTAATGATGGCCTCTGGATCAGTACAGGAAGTATGTATACAATATGGCTCTGCACTCTTTGCCGTTCTGAACTAAGCACACACCTGCAAATCAAGCCATTAGCTGACCAACTTTGTGCAAGTTTTGGCATTGTATCTCAGCCTGATACAGTTCTTTGGTAAAAATCCCTTCTATAGAGTAAAATACACTTAGATGGTGTATATTTCCTTATGAGCAGGAGGTAGCTTCCCACGCACTTTTATGAACATGAGTTGTTAAGTGCACAACTTAAGTTTGTAATTTTCACTCCTATTGTATTGTTGCACACTGGCTTATGACCAAGTGAACCTGCAAACCATGGCAACAAAGAACAAGTTTGAGAAAGTGAGAATGGCAAGTTAATTGCCGAAGTTGGGAATTTGATCAGTAATTTAAGCCAAAAGTTTTATTTGAAAATGAAATAAAATAAAACACCAGCACCTTCAATTACTCTTCTCTGACTCCATTTTCATTGCTCCAGAAGGAATTAATCTTTGTACTTATCCCTGAGCACTTTTATATATCCATACATGGGTTAAAGAGAGCTCTGTGAATTTCTTTGTTTAGACAGAAGTTTCCTTAATTTATTATAACCATTAGTCTTGTCACTGTACCAGATACTATATTTGGACTTCTCAAATTAAGTCTTGCAGTTTCCAAAGTGCCATCCCATTTTACTGTGTTTATTCTTCGATGACTTTTCACTGGGAGATATTATAATTATCCTTTGCAACAGAACTGCAAAGAGAATTCTAATGACAAGTCTATTCTTTGTTCGTTCTTTTAGATATAGGCACCCTGTTATATTTTTCTGCAATTTTTCATATCCCATCCTATGAACAGTTATTAGCTTTTCTTTCTGGTGTTTTGTGTAACAACTTGATTGTATGTTGCGTAAAGATAGAAACTGTGTTGTGTAAGCATTTGGAGCAGAATGCATGCTAGATATGTGAATGATCACAAATAATTGAGAAATTTGGTTAGACATCTTAGCCAAAAACAATCCCTTCCCTGATTTCAACCTTTAACATTAAACCCTCCGCCACCTGCTTTTCTGAGCACAATCGCTTGGTCTCCCACCTGTGTATTTGCATAAGATGCTGGAAGGTGCCTGGCTTTACACCTTCAGTCATTGTCAAACAGGGTTAATGTTAGGAGGAGCCTGAGAAGGAATTCTCATTTACTTTAGCCCTGATATTCACACTCCTGTGAGACAACTGTGGAGCATCTAGAAAGATTATGTTTTTGCTCTATCTGTGATACCTATTAGGAATTATTCCATGAAAGAGCATGAGAAACTCTCTGAAGTTCAAAAAAGTTAAATGACATCCTTCATTTAAAAAAAAAAATCTCTTTATGGTTTGAATCCCATAGTTACAATCAGGAATCTCTGGGAATTTGGTCTCCAAGCTATTCTCAGACTGTGTGCTGCACACATTCCACAAGGGCCTTGGGGGATGGATCAGGCCTAGATTTTTGGGTTTTAGCTGTGTTTATCCTCTTCACAGCTGAATGGAACTGGAATGTGACATCTACCCAATTATGCCCATTTTTCATTCAGTATTTATAATTTTTCTTCAATGTGGCAGGTCTTATACTAAAAAACAACCTCTTTGATTTTGTTAATTTAGTTTGTAGAACAAATAAAGGCATGAAATTTCTCTCCACTGGACTTTATCCCAGGATATTACCTTTCACTAAGCTCCTTACTCTTTCCTTATCAAGTCAGATGTGACATTTATTTATCAGAGCATTTTATGGTTAATTCACTTTTTAACCTCCTAAAATGCCTTTTCGCTTCTTGCCTACAGAGCTTTGGTCCCAGGATGTGGCTTTGTAAACATAACTACTTCCATTTTCTGAAAGAAGTAGAAGTAGGACGGAGAGCAATGACTCCTCGTGTTTAAAAAATTACATTTATGGCACTTGTGAAGTTAATAAGATGGACTTTATACAAGGGGGGCATGGGAGTAAGTATAGGTATGGACCAGTGCCCGGGGGGCCTTGCAGTAGGGGAGAGCGGTTAGGCTCAACTAGGATTCCAGCAAGGGAAGGATAGACTTAGAGCCAAGGATCAAGGTGAGAGTCAGTAAATGACAAATTACTACAAGGAGACAGAGAAAGAAACAACTTTATTTAGTTTTTCACATGGCCTTAATTGCTCCAACACTCAGTTGTGTACGTGGTGCTGGGGTTTGAACCCGGGTCCTCGCACTTGCCAGGCAAGCGCTGAAACCACTGAGCCACCGCTCTAGCCTCAAGGGAGATCCTTTCTAGACTAACTCAACAGAATTCATATGGAGGGCAGACCAAGGTGATCAGATGTGGAAGTTGTTCAGATCCCAAGTTGAGTAGAGGATTTTTGTTAAACTCACTTACTGCGATTCTTGCTCAAAACAGATTCTACAAAAACAGGGAAGCCTACGGTTCAGACAGAGGGTTCAGACAATCTTGATTAAAGTCTTTGTCACCTCCTAAAAAGAGAAATCACTTTTTATGGTTCAAAGTGTAATTGTAATAACCATAGGAAGGGAGATGGCTTATCTATATCCCATTTTATAATAATAATTCAAAAACCATGATAATAATTTGGTGTGGTGACCCATGCCTGTACTTGGGAGGCTGAGGCAGGAGGATTGTAAGTTTGAGGATAGGCTAGGCAATTTAGCAAGACCTTATCTCAAAAATAAAATATAAAAAGGGCTGAGCTTGTAGCTTAGTGGTGGTAGAGCACCCCTGGCTTCAATCACCAGTACCAGAAAAAAAAAATTTACGATACTTTCTTGAGAAAGTACCATTGTTCTAAGAGTCATAATATTTACAAATTTCCATGGTTATATATCAGAATTTATAGAACAGAAAAGTTATTCAATGTGTAAAATACTATATTACAAATTATTTATTATTGTGGTATATGAAAAAAAATTCTGTAGTCCTTAACCATTTCTTTTGAGAATCTGAAAGAAGGCGAATAGCTAACATATTCCTGAATGTTTTTGGTGGGGGATATTAGAACACAGGAGAATGGTGCCTTGATTGCACTTGGTACTGGCCCGTAGTGACTGTTCAGTCATATATCCTTCAGTA
>PVKS010040295.1:0-16715 GCA_004027875.1 Aplodontia rufa | reverse complement strand
AACGTAACCACAGAGCCACTGCTCCAGCCCCTAACATTGAATTATTTTTATTGTACATTTTATGTACTTTTTTTTTTTTTTTAAGAGAGGGACAGTAAGAATCAATTTTATTTAGGTTTTCATGTGGCTTTTGTTGCTCTGACACTTTGTTGTGTACGTGGTGCTGGGGTTCGAACCTGCATCCTTGTGCCTGCCAGGCAAGCCCTGTAACTGCTGAGCCACTGCTCTAGCCCCCATTTTATGTACTTTTCATGTTAAGCTATATTGTATACCCTTGAATTCTGATATCAAAGATATATTATTTAATTAGTCAAATATGATTTTGTTTTAGAAAATGAGTCTATGCGTAAAAGTTGTCAAATTTTAGATATTGAAATTATAAAGTACAGTTTTGTAGTAATTCGAATCACTGCAGTTAAAATGATGTATTCAACTTTATAGTTAGCAAGTGGATAATTTAGAGCATCCTCAGTTTAATTCCATTCTGAGTGGGCAGTTTTAAATACCATTCCCTCTATTGATATTAAAATATTTGACCTTCAGGTGATTTATAGTTTCTTTGGGAAGATAATGCATCTCGTGGGGGGGAAATGACTAACTTTCAAATGAATGAGACCAATGAAATAAGCAGAGGAGGAGTTCAGAGGTGGGAGGGGTCACTTTGGGATTGAGAGAGCAGGGAGTCCAGGGGAAAGGAAGGTGGTTTGCTGGGGTGATTAAGAAAGCAATGTTAGGGAGCTGGAGCGGTGGCTTGGCGGTTACAGCGCTTGCCCGGCATGCTCGAGTACACAGGTTCATATCCCAGCACCCACGTACACAACTGTTAGAGCAACGAAAGCCATGTGAAAAACTCAATAAAGATTGATTCTCTCTTTCACTGTCCTCTCTTTAAAAAAAAAAAAAAAGGCAGCAAGGTTGGATTCAGACTCCTGGGTTCAAATCCTGGCTCTGCCTACCTGCGTGAGCTTGTGCTGGTCATTTGCTATTTGTGCATGGCAGATTAATCATACTTTATTCTTAGGGTGGTGTGAGGATTGGGTTGGAAGGAGCATAGGCCCCAAGGTACAGGTGTCCACATGAGCCCTGGAACCTGTGAGGGTAGACCAGAGGTTCCATGGAGGCAAGTTGCCGAGGGGGCCTTAAGTGCCTCAGTATGAACTTGGACAGTAAAGAGCCACTGGTGGGTTTTGAGCAGGGCAGTGACATGGATTAAAAAAAAAAAAAATTCTTCTCCCTAAAAATGTTAAAAGATCAGAATTTCTTTCATCTTTTTTTTTTCCTGTTGAAATAAATACCCAATATCTAAATCAGGCCAACATTAAATCTTTTATTTTTTTAGTTTTATTACTCTTTTTTAGTACTGGGGATTGAACCCAGGAGTGCTTCACCAGTGAGCCACATCCCTAGCCCTTATTATTTTGAGACAGGGTCTTGCTGAGTTGCTGAGGCAAGCTTTAAACTTGTGATCCTCCTGCCTCTGCCCTCCAAGCTGCTGGGATTACAGGTGTGCACTGCGCCTGCCTTAATCTGTTATCTTTTACATCTTCTGAGTGAATTTGTAGTTTGCTAATATTTCTTTAAAGACATTTCAGCTGCAATCCATTCTTGCCATCTTTCTTACTTTATTCAACGAGAAATGGAGTGATGATTTCCTACCGGAGGCAGGTGAACAGAGTTATGAACAGATGCTGGAGCCAGACTGCCTGGGTTCAAATTCCAGCCTCCCCACTGCCCAGCTGTGTCATATTGACTTCTCCATACCTCAATGCTCCCACCTGTAAAATGGAGACCATAGTGGAGTCTACCTCTTAGTTTTTGTGAGGTTCCAGTCAGTATTAAGTACAAGTAGAACAGTGCTTGGCATACATAGCCATGGGTAAGAACTAATGCAAATAAAGGTGCCAGTTTGTTCTGGGCAGTGGAGCCCTCTGAGAGGTGAATAAGGCCTCTGCTTTCTGGAGGACTTTCTAGAGAAGAAAGTTGTTTAATGGGCAGGTAATGGAAGATGTTCCACAGAGAATTAAATCTGGGGGATGTGCTTATGCACTTGTGCTTGGAGAGCTGGATCAGATGTAGAGAATAGGCATGGCTTACAAAGATCTAATCTGCTCTTTACACACTGGCAGGCCCTTACCCTCCCTGGGATGCCGATATTTGAGTCCAACAATGATTACACTCCACCAGTTTGGACTGACATTAACAAACATTAAGTGTTTATTCAGGTTAGAGCTTTCCCAGTCTTAAAAACAATGAGGATTGAAGACATCTCACTGCATGGCACAATCTGTCATCCTGTTTTATTGCCCCTCCCCCTTTTTTTACTAGCTCGTTCAAAATAACTTTATGATTGTTTCTCTAAGTTTCAAAGATTGCTTCCCTAAAAGGAAAGGATAGTGTTTCTAAATGGCTGTCAACCACTTAGCCAAATACATCCATATATTTTGAATATCCAGATATCTGAAAGCCCCTCATTCTAAAGTTAACAAATTGAGTTTGTAATGTAAGGGATCAGTTAAGTTTCTGCATGTGCTGGTTAAGTACTTAATTTTAGAAACATTATCCTTTACATGATGATTATTTTTTTAAAAATCACAATCTTTCTCTGTAACTATCCATTTTCTTTTTCAAGTACGATGCATGTCAACTGTTCTCCAAATAAAGAAAATCCACATAACATCTGTGAACAAGAGCTCAAAATGGAAAGCAGAGAAATAATTGAAAAATCTTATTCTACCATCCTGCTTTAATTGGGGGGAGCAGCCAAAAGGTAGGGAAAGAATGGGGCAGGGGTAGTGAGTTGAAACATTTGGATTCCATTTGTGGGTTTGATTACTTATAAGCCATGTGAACTTGTTCATGTCCTTTAATATCTCTGTGATTTCAAAAATAATGATATTCGGACAAGAAATAGCTCCTATTCTCTAGCAGCATTTTTCTAGGCTCAGAATTTCCATCTTAAGGCTACTAAGTTGCCTGCAGAGGTCTTCTGGAGCCTCTGTTGATGACCTTTAAGAAGAAAGCACAAAGGAATTATATGTCAGTGAGCGCAAGATGGAAAGAGTCTTGACTTTTCTAGAAACTACCGAATGGCTAAGAAGAAAGATATGTGTCTTTCTCAAGCCTCATGGACTCCTGGGGCACATCTGACTTGTTTTCATCAGGCATTCTGTGGGTATCTCTGCCCAAGCCTCAACTTCTCAGAGCAGGTAACCTAAGAGGTAAATTGGATTTTAGCATAATGTTTCCAGATTCCAAGGGGAAGAGGGCCTGGCCGGGTCAACCTATGATGTGGTTCCCCTGGCATCTGGGGTCCTTCCTGTTGTCCAATTAGCTAAACTCTGAGAGGCATGGGGTTACATTATACAAGCCAGGCCACTGGAGAAGGGTCGATTAGTTAAAAAGGGGTACAGGGAAGAGGAAAGTGATTAGAAGAGGAAGAAATTGGCTTTCTGAAGACTCTTGCCAAGATATTCTTATAGATAAAGTTGGTGAAAGATGGGTCCGATAATAGTCTAATTAGGTGGATTACTAGCTCATTGAATAAGAGGCCCAAAGAGTGTTGATAGATGGGCTTTTTGCCTACTTGGAACAGTATCTTCAGAACTATGCCATAGGCCTCCTTCATTAGTCTGTCTTGTTCAACATTTTTTTTTTCTCTCAAAACTTGGATGAAAGCATAGAAGCCGTCCTTATCAAGTGTACTGAAAACACAAATGGGAAGAACACAGCAAATATGATAATTCTGAATCTCGATTCTGTTATCTGATAGGCTGGAATGCTGGGTCAAAACCAAGCTGAAACTTAACAAGAGTCAACATGAAGTGTTCTGTGTTTGGGATGAAAAACCAATTATGCATATTCAAAATGGGGGCAGTTTGTCTTGGTCATAGTTTATGAAAAGGCCTTTGAGTTTTTTGCTTAAATACAAGTTAATATGATCCAATGGTATGATGTAGCTATAAAGAAGTATTAGCTTGGTCTCAGGGTAAATGGACATAGGGCATCCAGGTCAGTGGATGTAATTACTTTATTCAACTTTGCCCTGATCAGACACTAATTTTTAAGGATACCAGCAGGTGACTTGGATGGTCAGGTTATAGGGAATGCATCCTGGAATTGGATAGACTTGAACTTGAGTACATTAGAGTATGGATTGATGGTCCATTAGTACTTGAAGATTGTAATCTGCTCAGGAGGGCTTACATTTGTCCTGGGTGGTTCAGAGGGTAGAAAGAAAACCAGCAAGTGGTTACTTCATGGAAACTAATTTGGGATCAATACTAATGAAGAATTTTGCCACAGTTAGAAGAACTCGAAGTGGACTTTCTTTGACCCTTGAGCTGGGCGTGTGCCTGTTAAGATGCTGTGAAAAGGATTCCTGTGTTGGGCAGGAGGTTTGACAAAATGATCTCTAGGGCCCCTTTCAACACTGGAACACAGATTTCTGGAAAGAGAGAAGAGCATTTATTTTAATATGATGATTGAACTTGAAAGGCTACTACAGAGCAAAGAAGAGTGGATCCATGTGATATGAAGAATAAGCTGAGATCCATATGTGCCTGAAAAAGCAAGTAAATTCAGAGTGTTCTTAAGGCATCTATCCTTAAAGTTTAAAAGCACATGTTCAAGCTTTAGCCTCTGGTCTCTAGCTACTATGGCGTATGCCTTTTCACTTGATTATCTTGTTTTTCTGAGAGTCCTTCAGTGACCTTTTGGTGGTGTAGCCCCCTCCCCACACCAAAGAATAAAGTTTCACCCATCACTTTCACAGAACTTTCCCTGATTTTGTCTACGTGTAGCAGTTCATGTGAGGGAGGCTCTGGGACTTTAGCCACTATGTGAAGTGGTGCTTCAGTAGGAAATGTACTGCAAATTTCCAATGGATTTTTGAAACATGTTTGATTGCAAAGCTACATGACCCGTATTTCTCTCTTCCCTTATGGTGTCCCATTTCACGTCCTCCTTGCGGTGACTTTCTAAACAGTGCTCTGGTCCTGGAAGCCTTGCTTGCTCCTTGCTGTCAACTCTGGCAATTCCTGAAATTCTGACACCTCCATGAATCAAGCCTTCTTGTTTCTCTTTCATTGTTCTATCTAGAAATGGATTTTATTAAGATGCTTTCTTCCCCCAAAGGAATTTGAAACATCATAAATAACTTTAAATGATATAGTACCAAAAGAAGAAAAAAACCCACCGTGGTAAATATTCCATGTCATCTCTCTCAATAGTGCACTGTATGTGTGCTGCAGATCACCGTGCGTGTGGATTTAGAGTTTGTTTTGATGTCCTTCTTAAGCTTTGGAGCTAGGTGTGGATATTTTTAATGATACTGATACTAATGAAAGCTCCTGGGGTGGTGGTTGTTCGGGATTCTTGGTTGAAGTAACTGAAATGGACAAAGGGCAGTTTAAGTAGGTTTAAACAAATGAAAGGCAGTAAGGCAGCTTGCAGATTTTCAGGGCAGTCTGGAGAACCACATTTGGAAGGTGGGCAGGTACAGGAGAGGCCAGGTGGCAAGAGCCACAGCCCAAATTGCTTTAAGGTGAGCATGCAGCTGAGGCCCACTCTGGATTGGACGTGCTGTGCAGCAACCATTACCTCTAGATATGGCCCCTGAACTGCCATTGTGGACTGCCTGTGGAATGAACTTTTCACTGATACCCTTCTTTCTTCTTTTTAAATATTACTTCTTTTACATTAAAAATTTCAGGAGGGAACTTCTGATTGGCCAGGACTTGGTCGGTCACCTGCTTAGGCCTCAGTGCAAGAGAGGGGGTCTGGAGGGGTGTTTCCTTTTTTTTTGGTTTCTGTAGGGGGTGGTGGGCACTGTTTCCTACATGATTAATACAGTGGGAATTTACCAAACACAGGAAATGTCTCAGCTATAAGGCAGATAAAATATGGTTAAATGTTAATAATTTATATTTAAATTTCTACATTCATTTGTAAAAATAAAGGGTTCAACTTGGGATAAAACAGGGATTCTTATCTGTGCCACACATGACATTTTTGTCCTGGGCACCTGTCCTGTGCGTTGTAGGATGTCTGGCAGTATCCTGGCCTCTGTCCACTAGATGCCAGTGGTATCCATCCAGCTGTGAAAACCAAAAATGTGTTTTGTTTTTTTTTTTTAAAGAGAGGGACAGTGAGAAACAAACAATTTTATTTAGTTTTACACATTTCTTTTGTTGCCCCAACACTTATTTGTACACGTGGTGCTGGGGTTTGAACTTGGGTCCTTGCGCTTGCCAGGCAAGCGCTGAAACCACTGAGCCACCACTCCAGCCCCCAAAAATGTTTGACATAGTCAGATTTCCTTGGAGGGGCAAAATTGCTTCAGATTGAGAATCATGGGGCTAGAGGAATCCCAAAATCATGGGTTGTGGTTTGAGTGTAATAATCGTTTTACTGTCTTTGGAGTGGGACACAGCTTTTCTCCCAAGTGCCTTTCCCCTGGGTGAGAATCAACCGCAGAGCTCTTTGAAAGGGGCAAATTTCTGGATCCCCTGTCCATATACATTAATCCTGTGGGTCTGAGGCCTAAGAATCCGCAAGTCTGAACAATTAACTGGGTGATTGTGAAGCTAGCTATATTCTTAGAAATGTAGTTATTTCATTGAGTGAAGCAATAATCTCAAGAATAAAAGCCATGTTTCAGAATAGAGGTGCAATCTTAAGACTTTCAAATCTCTTCAGTCATTGATTAAAAAGAAACGAGGCAAAGATGTCATCAGTTCTTAACAGGGTGCTTCAGCAGAGGCAGTTTGGAATTGGCTTGGAAAAGTGAAGCCAGTGTTCATTGCCCTCTTTTACCATTAGCAGGAAGTGCTTTTTTTCTTATTTTGAGCTCTGACTTGCTTTTCAGTCCTTGAGAAAGAAACTTTGACTCCCCGAATCCCCAACAGCATTAGTCAGACCTCTCAGGGTGGTTTTAATGCTTTCTGAGCCTCACTGGCCTATTTTGCGATCTTGCTCAATGGGAACCTAACCCCTGCAGGAGCAGAGAGAGTGCCTCTCATCATCAGGGGCATTTCTCCTGCGGGGTGTCCATAGCAGGAGGTCTGACATTCTAACTGTGCATGGGAGGAAGGAGATGTCTGGTGACACCTGTGACAAAGCTGTGGACCTCCTGAGCCTCTAAGTCTCTGAGGTGGCCTTCCATCTAAGCAAGACACTTCCATCCTCCCCAGAGGAGCTTGTGAGCTTTAAACGTGCCTGGGGTGTTACCTGAGCTGCTTGGTTGTTTGTTCATCCTTCCTACTCTAGCTAAAGATAGTCTCAGGCCTGTTTATGCCAGCAGTTTCCCTAAAACTTGGATGATGTGAGTTTACTTTTTTTAGGTATTGGGGATTTAACCCAGGGTAACTTCACCACTGAGTCACATCCCCAACCCTTTTCATTTTTTAAAATTTTGAGACGGGGTCTTACTAAATTGCTAGGGCCTCGCTAAGTTGCCGAGGCTGGCTTTGAACTTGTGGTTTTCCTGCCTCAGCCTTGCAAGCCACTTGGATTACAGGCATATAGCACCATACCTGGCAAATTTGTCACTTTAAATAGTTGCTTTTTTTTTTTTTTTTTAAAAGAGAGGGACAGGGTGGGGGCGGGGAGAGAGAATCAACTTTATTTAGTTTTTCATGTGGCTTTTGTTGCTCCAACACTTTGTTGTGTACCCGGTGCTAGGGTTTGAACCTGTGTCCTTGACCATGCCAGGCAAGTGCGATAACTGCTGAGCCACTGCTCCAGCTGCAGTTGTTTGCCTTTGGTAATTCTTCATTGATTACAAACTTGACTCCTATATAATTCTCCCTGTCTTACAGGCTCACCAAACAATACTGTCTATACTAACACCTGGTCTATTAACTATACTACTGAAAACTTGTATACTAACTATAGTGACAACCTGGATTCCAGATTCAGTGAACTACAGTGCACATTAACACACCTAGTTCATTAACTGGGTACCTGCCCAAAGTCCCCTTCCCTCCAGCTGGTATTTGTTGCTGACATTTATGAAATATCCTAAATTTTAATTATCTTTGCTTGATAAATAAGATGTGGGAGTACTGTGAATCAGGTTCCTGAATGCTGGTGGTAGTGGCCAGCTCTTGCCTTGAGATGGGTTGTGCTCTTCCCAAAGTGTTCATAGAAAAAGGTTAAGAGGAAATATCAAGAAACTTTATCCTCCTCTTGCCCACAAGAGGGCAGTCTAATCTAAAAAAGTTAAAGGGGTTGGTGTTGCACCAACTGTTAGCTTGACTTTGTCACCCAAGTGTAAAGACCTGCGTTAGGCGCCCACCTGCATTTTGCTCCTGGATTGGAGTTCACCATGTTATTTGCTCCTCTCCACCACTTTCGCAAACACCTTTCCTATGTTGAAGTCCCCTTCAAGATCTCTAAAAACCAGTTTATGGAGCATGGAACTGCATGTTGATGGGCCTCGGGGATTGTCTGCTTCTGGAGCCGTGTTCCTCTGTGGTGGATGTTACAGAAGTTTGACAGGGGCCTGATGAGGTGTGTTGTTACTGGGAAAAGCCTGACCCACAGAAACAACCTCCCCACCTGACATTACTTCCTGGTACTTCTTGTTGGTATAGAATCTTTTATTTATTACAGTCAATTTTATTTTTTTTTTTCATCTTTTTTTTCCCCCTGACACTTGGCATATGTCATGCAGGGGTGTGAACCCGAGTCTTTGTGCATACCAGGCAAGTACGCTACTGCTGAACCTCCTCTCCAGCCCAGTTGGTACAGAATCTTATATTTCAGTCTCATCCCATGCATGCCTTAATACCAACTGGGCCTCTGGAGACCACTGTGTAAACCAAAATGCCTGTTAGTTTAGAATGAGACATATCTGCAGAGGGGGCCTAGAAACTCATATATGCTAACCAGAGTACACTTTCCTTTTAGAAAAATCAGCAGTAGAAGCGAAAATATAATCAGTTTGCTTAAGTCCTCAATGAGGGGAATGCTACGGTTTGTATGTTGAAAGGTCCCCTTGTGATACTCTGAAGCCCTTTTGCATCAAGGACCTGGATGGGTGGAGCCCCTCTGCTGGGCCTCCTCCCAGCAGTGCTGTGGGTGCCTTGCTAAAGCTGCCTCTGCTGACTTCCCCATGCCTGCTCCATATGGTCTAGGTCAGAGTTAGCTATCTTTAGACATACCCCAAAAATTAAATTTACTTGTAGCATTTACATAACGAAATGTTTATATCTCATCTGATTATTTTAATAATTTAGGTCTAAGGATTTTGGGAGAGTTAGAGGTGAGGCCCCTTAACAACTCTTAAGTATGCCCAAAGGTTTAGGAAAATAAAACTGGTTCTTTTGTAATTTCAACAACACAGGAGGTTGAGGCAGGGGGATCCCAAGTTCAAGGTCAACTGGGCAACTTAGACCTGTCTCAAAATAAAAAGGGCTGGGGGTGTAACTCAGTGGTAGAGCACTTGCCTAGCATATGTGAGACCTGGGATTCAATCCCTACAACTGCAAAATAAAACTAGTTCTCAACTCCTAGATGGTGACTAGACTAGGTAGAGATGAATGAAAACAAGACTCCAGGTCTTTCTCTAGATCTCTTTTCTTTCTTACCTTTGGTCAAAACAAAACAAATATCCTTGTCTCATTTTTTTTTCCTCATTGAAAAAAATCCATGTTTGGGGGCTGGAGTGGTGCTCGGCAGTTGTGATGCTTGCCTGGCATACGTGAGGATGTGGGTTCAAACCCTAGCACCACGTAAGCAACTAAGTGTTGGAGCAATGAAAGCCACATGAAAAACTAAATAGAATTGATTCATTCTCTCTCCCTCCCCCACTCTTTTTAAAATATTATTTTAAAGAGAGGGACAGTGAGAGAGAATCAGTTTTATTTAGTTTCTCATATGGCCTTCGTTGCTCCGACACTTCGTTGTGTATGTGGTGCTGGGGTTCGAACCCATGGACCTGGGCATGCAAGGCAAGCATAGTAACTGCCAAGCCACTGCTCCAGCCCTCTTCTGTCTTTAAAAAAAAAAAAAAATCCACCGTTATTTCTGGAATGATTTGAAATGCTTTAATTAGATTGTGGACATGTGGGAAAAGAGAAGGAAGAAAAGGAGGTGGAATGGTTCCTAAGTGGTATAAATTGGATCTTGGGTTATTTAACTGGCTTTGGTTGCTAAAGACTTGAGGTTTTTTTTTTTTTTCTTGTATCCATTTGGGTTGACTAACCTATCCATATTCCATCAAGTAAAGCAAATACTGAATTGAAAACACACACACACACGCTCTCTCCCCCTCTCTTCCCCTCCCCCCTCACACACTCACATTTTTACACACTTATGAATCATGATTTTTGACCCTAGTTTCCACGAATTTGTTTGTAATCAGAACGGATGTTGACTCAGCCTTGGTCTTACAATTTAGGACTTAGCTCTTGGGCCCACAAGGAACTTGAGTGCTAATTAAAAAATTTTTAATGTTTGTTCATGTGCCCCGGTGTGTCTCCCTCATTCATATTTTGTTAAGATCTTCCATGACCCTGTGGTTCCCAATGCAAGAGACAAAATGGAACTTGAGTGGTGACATTTTGGCTGTGCCTATCTCTCACTCTATTGGAGAGAGTGGCTGTGGACTCGAATGCCTCATTAGCTAGTTTGATAGGATTTGGAGAAATGGGGTCGTTAGAAAATGAGTTATTTGGTACTAAAGTGCAGTCAAGCATGTATTTAAAGGCCTTTTTAGTGCTCTGGACCTGGCTTAGGTTCATGGTGCTATTAGGATAAGTAGAAGACTTATTTTGAGGGAGTTAAAAAAATCTGGGCACCTGAAGCTTCTGCATAAAACAATTGGCAAAGCAGATGCGATAGTGTTTTGAAAAGGTTAGGAACATGGGTTAGACAGACCTCATTTTAAAAATCTGAGCCTTAGTACCTTAATATTTAAATTGGAGATATTGTAAAGATTATATGAGGTAATAGATGTAAAGTACTTAGCTTTGAGCCTGGCATGCAGTTGAATGTTCAGTATTTGGTAATAATAGTAATTGGGCCTAATAAAAGGTTTCTTCCATGCAGTCTTATTGAGAAAGGAAGTGTTTCACACGCTCACTTTGTTAATCCTGTTGAAAGAAAATTTCTAAAAATACCATATGTCTTCCTGATTTTTTTAAAATATTCTTTCTGATAACAAAAATATGAACTCATTGCAGTGTTAAAAAGGGTATTTTTTTTTTTTTACCATCAGTATTTCTATGTTATTTCTTTAAAACAAAACAAAACCCAGAAAACTCCTATCTTGCCTGGTTCAGTGGTGCACACCTGTAGTCCCAGTGACTCAGGAGGCTGAGGCAGGAGGATTGCAAATTGAAGGGCAGACTGGGCAACTCAATTAGATCATGTAAAAAAAAAAAAAATTGCCGGGGTGTAGCTTGGTGGTGAAGCACCCTGTGTTCAATCCTTAGGCCCCCAAAACAAAATCTCTGACAGAAAACAAGAAAACTCTTATAAGATGCTTCTTATTCTGGGGAGCTAGTTAACCACAGAATTTATTTTTTTAAAAGAGAGAGGGACAGTGAGAGAATTTTAGTTTTTCATGTGGCTTTTGTTGCTCTAACACTTCGTTGTGCATGTGGTGCTTGGGTTTGTGCTGGGGTTCAAACCTGCATCGTTGTGTATACCAGGCAAGCTCCATAACTGCTGAGCCACTCCTCCAGCCCCCACAAAGAAATAGAGAGTACAAAGTGACCTGTATGGAGTCTGATCACTGAGGGGTTTGGAACAAATTCATTGTTTCAGGTGGTCAGAATATTTTGTTCCTGACCTTCTTGCCCTGTTCTAAAAGACTGGGATTCCTAGAAGTGTGGACCTGGCTAACTGGGGTTGTTTGTCTAGTAGGATCAGAGCTATTTAGAAAGAGTGAGTAGCCGCTGGGTCATCTTTATTTCCTATTAGAAAGTGAGCTTGGTGGAAAAACTGATTCAGAATCAGGAAGTGGGGTTCCAGCCCTAATTATGCGACCATGACACTGTGCCAGGGCTGTCTCTGTACCGTACAGACATTGGCTGGCTGGGGAGGTTTAGATCTCCTGGGGAGAATAAGGTGCAGGATGAGTGAAAATGAACTTACTAGGTCTCAAGTTTATAAAAGCCTTTTTTTTTCTTCAGGCTAAAAATGTTGAAAAAAAACCAACAACTTGAATGGACCCTCTCTTTAGAGGGTGAATATTCTTTTTGAGGTGATGGAAATTGCATGAGTAAAGGAAAATCTGAGTGGCTTTGGTAATGAAAGAGTGGAGGAATGTCAGGATTCTCGCAGCTGTTTTAGTAGGCACAGTGCTTGCACTTGGGGAATAGCACCATGAGAAATCTCAATTTTCCCTGATGTTTGTTCCTTTCACTCTGTGTACTCCTTGCCTCGCAGATTTAAATACCAAATTGCCTCTATTACTTCACAGTTTCCACCTGGGGTCTCAGGAGTTTGCATGGAGCCAAAAAAGCATCTGCAGTTTCCCCCTTTTTGCCACATCTTATAACTCGGGGGCTTCTTTCTGAGCTGTTTATGTCATCAGCACTTTATCTCTGGTATTCCTGGTCGAGTTTTTAGTTTCAACTGAAGCTGTAACCCCAGAAGTGGCAGAATTCCCCTTGCTTAAAATCTAACACCAGCTTGTGAGTTTTCTATTGTGATTTTGAATTTCCCTTTTTACCTTTTTCGAGCTGAGATTTTAATTTATTTTTTAAATTTGGCAGGTCAAACAAAGATTTTTTTTTTCCTGTAGATACAGAAAATAGTTTTAGCACAATCTTGTTTGCAAATTTTAAAGTTCTAAACACAGGGATGGAAAATTATAGGCAATAAAGATATATTGAATTTGTCTATCAGCTGTGTGGTACTGATTAAAATGAAGCCCATTTGTTTTGAATGCAAACTAGGGGTTTTTATTTGCTGCATGTATGAATGACTTTGGCCATTTTGACAAAATTGATCATCAGTTATCTGAATAACTATTTTCAGTTTGGGAATTAATATATTTTAGTACTATAACCGCCGTTCTTGCTGAGTTGAGAAGCTACATGTATGCTGAGAAGTATTCCCCAAGAACTGACCGGTTTGCCAGATGTTATGGTTCAGATTCTAGGTGTCTTCCAAAAGCTCAAGCGTAAACAATGCAAGAAGGCTTAGAGGTGAAATGATCGGCTTATGAAAGCCTTAACCCAATCATTGAATTGATCCCCTGATGGGGATTCACTGGATGGTCACTGAAGGGGCAGGTAGGGTGTGGCTGGAGGATGTGGGTTTTGGGGGTATATATTTTGAATCTGGTGAGTGAAGTATCTCTCTCTCCCCCCTCTCTCCCTGCTTCTTTCTCTTGGCTTTCTGATTGAAATGCCCTGAGCCACTTTCCTCCAACACATTCTTCCACCATGATATTGAGACCCAAGGAATGCAGTCTGCTGCCTATGGACTGAGACCTCTGAAACTGTGAGTCCCCAAATAAACTTTTCTTCCTCTAAAATTGTTCTTGTCAGGTCTTTTAGTTGCAGCAGTGAAAAAGCTACTAAAACACCAGACATAGCTGCTCCTGAATCTGCCCTTGGAAAAAGTCTCTTGCAGTGGCTAGGGTCCCCTTCCCTCTCTTATGATTTATTCTGTTCTTTATCCAATATCTTGTGCAGTTGGACTGAGTGGATTGGTATGACAGCTTGATGGGAGGCAAGAGGTCAGCTTGCTGGGTTCTGAGAGGTTAGATGTCAGAACTTGGGAACATTTCCAGCTCCCATATGGTCCTTGCATCTCTGTTTGCTGGCTCTTTTCCCTTATCCTTCAGGAGATCAGTGCTGTCTGGCTGGCCAAAGACTCACTGAGATCTGCCCCTGTATGCCAGGTAGGCCTGATCCTGTGTGTCAGGCTTCAGAATGCTTCTGCTTTCCTTTCTGACTTCAAAAATGCTCCGTGCTATTTTCATGTTGCATTTTAATTGATGACTGATTTATTCTGTATTCCTGGTCCCTAAAACAGTGGCACCTAGAGGGGCCTCATTTAATATCTGAATAAATAAATGAACAAATATGATAGTTTATTGATGGAAGGTCATCTGACTGAGCTACATTAAACAAATGACCAACTCTCCATAAATCATTCATGAATATTATTTCAAGTATTACAGAGAATTCATGCTTGAGTTTGCGGCATACGTACCATTAATTTGTTAATCTTATTTCACCAAGAAAAAAAATTTTAAAGGAAAAACAAGTTCATGGTTTAAAAGTTCAAATCGTCCCTCAATTTTTAAATTTCGTATGCATCTTTTCTGAGATAGTGTATAAATATACATGCAGATGTTTACGTATTACAATTCACTTTTATAGAGAGACACAATATGATCATTTTCTTATTCTTTGTTAATGTAAGACCCTGGCTAAATGGACATCTTGGCCCTTCCCCTTCAACTCTCCTAAAATAGGTGGTATGTTTGTCTTTAAAAATGGATCTTGGGGCTGGCTTGGTGGCTTAACAGTTGGAGTGCTTGGCTGGCATGTGCAAGGACCTGGATTTGAACCCCAGCACCACAAACACCACTGTTGGAGAAACAAAGGCTAGATGAAAAAATAAATGATTTTCTCTCTCTCCCTCTTTCTTTAAAAAAAAATATGGATCTCATTCACAATTATCTATTTTAGGATAAATTTTGGCTACATCTTTTAGAAACCCTAAAGTAGCTTTGGCTTAAATAAGACAAGTTTTTTCTTACCTCAGCAAAGTCTAGCTCAGTGTCAGGAACCAGGTTCCTCTGATGAGTTGACTTGCTGTCCTTTGGTGCATTGCCTCACCCTCCCGGATGGCTGCTGAGCTCCAGTCATCATGTACATTCTAGGCAGTGGTCTCCTTTGCCCTGTACTATGAACACCCTTTAAGGAAACCTCACAGAAGTGCCAAGACTTTTGACCAAGTCCAGCTAGGAACTGATCGTTTTTTCACCAAGGGAGAAGAGGAGGTAGATGTTGGGTTGGTATCTAGCATTTTCTGCCATAATCATTCCACTCTTCAAATAAGGAAGGCCCCCTCATCCCCATTTTTTCATATTTTTATTGGTGCTTTTTAATTATGCATAATGGATTCCTTGTTACACATCTGTACATACACACAATGTAACAAAATAGCCAACCCTTCCATTTTCATGAGATTCCCCCCTTTACTCTCTATATTCCACATATGAGAGAAAACACATGACCCTTGATTTTCCGAGTTTGTATTTTGCTTAATATATTGTTGTAGAGTTTTATTAATTTTCCTGCAAATAAAATAATTTCTTTTTTATGGCTAAATAAACTCCAATTGTGGATATACTACATTTTCTTTATCCATTCACTCATTGACGGACAACTATGTTGGTTCCATAATTTGACTATTGTGAATTGTGCTGCTATAAACATGAATATATATATATTGCTAAAGTATGGTTACTTGAATTCTTCAGACACTGAAGAATGGTATATTTGGGTCATATGATGATTTTAATTTCTAGTCTTTTGAAGAACCTCCATACTGATTTCTATAGAGGTTTTACTAATTTCCAATTCTACCAACCATGTAATTGTTCATTTTTTTCTCCACATTCTTTCCAGTAGTTATTATTGTTTGTATTCTTGATGGCTACCATTCTAACTGGAGTGAAATATTTAAATATAGTTTTCATTTGCATTTCCCTAATTGCTAATGATGTGGAATTTTTTTATTTGTTGGTAATTTGTTCCTTTTTTGAGAAGTATGTTTAGTTAATTTGCCCATTTATTGATTTGGTTAATGGTAAGTTTGTCTTTGAATTAGTTATATATTTGAATGTTAATCCTCTGCCAGAAGAGTAGCCAGCAAAATTTTTCTTCTATAGGTTCTCTCTTCACATTCTTGTTTCCTTTGCTGTATAGAATCTTTTAATTTGATTCCATTTCTTTTATTCTTGGTATCATCTTCTGAACTTTAACAGTCCTACCGAAGTTGTTTCCTAGGCCTATCTGGTAGAGTATTGATGCTATGTTTTCTTGTAGTGGTTGAAAAGTTTCTGGTCCAATTGAGTTGACTTTTGTGGAAAGTGAGAAAGAGGGATACAATCTTATTCTTCTACATATGGGTGACTCGTTTTCCTACAATCATTTGTTAAATAGGCTGTTTTTTCTTCAACACATCCTTTGGTGCCTTTGTCAAGGATCAGATGACTATATCTGTGTATGTTTTTCTCTGTGACATTTATTTTGTCATTGGTCTATGTGTCTGTTTTTATGCCTGTACCATGCAATTTTATTACTATAGCTCTGTAGTATAATTTGAAGTGGGGTATTATGATGCTCCAGCATTGCTCCCCGTCACTTTTTAGAATTGCTTTGGCTATTCTGGTTCTTTTGTTTTTTCCAAATGAATTTTAGAACTGATTTTTCTAGTACTATGAAGAATGCCATTGGTATTTTTTTTCTTTAAATTTATTTTATTTTTCATTAGAAGTATATAGAGATACAGTTGAGGGGGAAACAATATCAAAACAGTAGCAATCAATGTATATAAACTTTGTTATCCAGGGGTAATGCCAAAGCATAGATAAACCACCTTGGGTTTCACCTGTTGCAGTTTCCCCCAGAAGAACTCATGTGTTAAATGGGTAGTTCGTGGAGGAATGACCTCGGCTTCTGGGATGGTTCCCCCATCTTCCCAATCACCAGACTCCTATGAATTCTTCATATACCCTC
>PVKS010040294.1:0-16714 GCA_004027875.1 Aplodontia rufa | reverse complement strand
CCATAAGACCATGGAGAAATAAAGAACTTTCAGCCTACTTAAAAGCATGCAAAGATATTAATGAAACAGTAATAAAAGGACAAATTTTGGCTGCTGCCATTACACAGGGATTGAGAGGAGAGACTGGGAGGGCCAGTTCTCGTACAGGAGCTTGTTACAAATGTGGGCAATCAGGACATATTAAAAAGAATTGCCCTCTGGGGCTGGAGCGGTGGCTCAGTGGTTTCGGCGCTTGCCTCGCAAGCACGAGGACCCAGGTTCAAACCCCAGCACCACGTACACAACTGAGTGTTGGAGCAACTAAGGCCATGTGGAAAACTCAATAAAGTTGTTTCTCTCTTTCTCTGTCTCTCTCACTGTCCCTCTCTCTTTAAAAAAAAATAAATAAATAAATAAAAAGAATTGCCCTCAAGGTCCTTCCCCGGGCTTGTGCCGCCTTTGCAGAAAGGGGAACCATTGGACAAATGAATGCAAATCTACTAGAGATAAGGACGGAAATCCATTGTCTCCTTTGTTTCCAAAAAATAGGGAAACAGGGCCCTCAGCCTCGGGGCCCACAAATATACAGGGCTATTCAGACAGTGCCTCACACTCATTTCCTGTTGACGCCCCAATCAGACAAACCAGAGGGAATGCAGGATTGGACCTCTGTGCCTCCACCAGAGCAATATTGACACCAGATATGGGGGTGCAACCAATTCCTACCACCATGAGTGGCCCTCTACTGAAAGGAACAGTGGGATTGGTTTTAGGGAGAACCTCATCTGTGCTGAAGGGGCTTATGATTATCCCTGGAGTTATTGATTCTGATTATACAGGAGAGATTAAAATACTTGCAGAGGCACCTACAGGTGTGGCTGCGATATCTCCTGGTGACCGCATAGCACAATTGCTGGTGTTACCCAGCTTTCATGAACAATATCCTTCTAAAGATGTCATCAGAGGAGATCAGGGGCTTGGATCCACTGGCACTAATGTTGCCTTCCTGTCCATGGATTTGAAACAAAGGCCTATGATGAATTTGATGATAGAGGGTAGACGCTTTCAGGGATTGTTAGACACCGGGGCTGATAAAAGTATTATCAGATTTGCAGATTGGCCAAAAGCCTGGCCTCTTGATAAAGCGATTCAGACTCTCAGAGGATTGGGTACAGCTTCCAATCCTGATAGGAGTGCAAAGATCTTAAAATGGAAAGATGAAGAAGGCCATAGTGGTGTGTTTCAACCTTATGTTCTTGATAACCTCCCAGTAAATTTATGGGGAAGAGATGTTATGGAATCTATGGGCTTATTTTTGACTTCAGAGGTTCCATATAGCAGTCCTCAGGCTAATCTAATGATGTTAAGCCAAGGTCATATTTGGGGTCAGGGTCTTGGAAAAAACAGTCAAGGGATCATAGCACCTGTTAAACTTTCCCCTATTAAGAACAGGGAAGGCCTGGGTTTTTCCCAGGGGCCACTGAGGCATTAAAAATTACATGGACATCTGAGACTCCTGCTTGGGTCCCTCAGTGGCCCCTCTCTAAAGAAAAATTGGAGGTGGCCCAAAAGTTGATTCAGGAGCAGTTGGAGGCTGGACATATCAGACCATCCACTTCTCCTTATAATACCCCAATTTTTATCATTAAAAAGAAATCTGGAAAGTGGAGATTACTGCATGATTTGAGGGCAACCAATTCCATCATGGAGCCTATGGGACCTATTCAACTAGGGCTTCCTGTGTTATCAACTCTCCTGCAGATTGGCCTTGCATTGTAATAGATATAAAAGATTGTTTCTTCTCTATCCCATTACATCATCTGGATACAAAACAATTCGCCTTCTCGGTACCCACAACTAATAATGCCTACCCTAATAGTAGATATGAATGGATAGTTCTCCCTCAGGGTATGGCTAATAGCCCTACCATGTGCCAGATCTATGTAAGTAAGGCCCTGGATACTGTGAGAAAACAATATCCTGACCTTCTGATCTATCATTATATGGATGACATACTAATAGCTCATAAAGATGATACTGTTTTGCAGGAGGGTTATTCTGAGATGGTAGAAACATTAGAGTGCTGGGGGCTATTTATAGCCTCTGAACAGGTACAAATGACAGAGGTAAAAAATTTCTTGGGATCCACTATCAATGCTCGATTGGTTAAACCTGCTAAAATTACTATTAGAGTGGATCACCTAACAACCTTGAATGATTTCCAGAAGCTGTTGGGAGACATTAATTGGCTAAGACCCTATCTTGGTGTTTCCACTTCTGTTTTGGCTCCTCTTTTTGACATACTCAAAGGGGATTCAGATCCTCTCTCTTCATGAGAGCTCACCCCTGAAGGCTGTAAAGCCCTCCTTTGTGCAGAACGAGCTATGGAGAACGCTCACCTTGATAGAATAGATTTAAATAAGCTGTTGACATTGATTGTGTTAGCTACCAGTAACCTTCCTACTGGAGTATTCTGGCAAAATGGTCCTTTATTATGGGTTCATCAGTCCTACTCTCCCAACAAAGTGATATCAAACTATCCTGATATGATGGCAGAAATTATTTTAAAGGCACTTTAAAGACGTCTACATCTGTTTTTGGCATTCTTCCCTCTACTATAATTACTCCCTATACTGCTGCTCAACTGCAGTATCTCATTAACAATTCTCCTCTATTGACTGTAGTCTATACTAGCACTCATGCTACGTTTGACAATCACATACCCTCAGACCCACTTCTTTAGTTCTGGGATCGCCATCCTATAATATTCCCTGTCATTACTAGAAAAACCCCCATTGCAAATGCTACCTTAATATTTACTGATGGCTCCAAAGATGGCACAGGGGCCATCACTGTCAATAATGCCACACAGACGCCGTTGGTCCCTACTACGTCTGCTCAACAAACTGAACTTTTCCCGGTTATAGAGGTGTTCAAAACTCACCCTGAACCTTTTAATCTGCTTTCCGATAGTAAATATGTTGTGAATGCTGTTCAAAATTTAGAATTGGCAGGTATGATTGCCTCAAATTCCTCTATAGCCTCACACTTGTCTTTTTTACAAAAGTTAATTTGGAATAGAAAAAATCCATTCTTTACCACACACATTTGGGCCCATTCCAGCCTACCAGGCCCGTTGTCCTTTGGTAATGATATTACAGACATTGCTACTAGAGACCCTCATATCTTCTCCGCAGTGGAACAAGCTAAAGACTTTCTTTCTAAATTTCATGTCAACTCCTCCACCCTACGCTTACGTTTCCCTATTACTAAAGCTATAGCTCGAGAAATCGTCAAGGCCTGTCCCAAATGTCTGACATTTATTTCTCAGCCCACCCTGGGAGTCAGCCCCAGGAGATTATTGCCCAATCACCTTTGGCAAATGGATGTCACACATTATCCAGAGTTTGATAAGCTACAGTTTCTTCAAGTCACTGTGGACACTTTTTCTGGATTCCTTATGGCTACCCCCCTTACCGGTGAAAAATCTAAAGATATTATAACTCATTGCTTACTAACCTTCTCTACATTAGGAATCCCTAAACAACTTAAGAAGGACAATGGTCCAGGATATACCTCTTGGACTTTTAAGCAGTTCTGCTCCAGTTTCGGCTTTCAGCACATTACGGGAATTTCTTACAATCCCACTGGCCAAGGCATTGTTGAACGTGCCCACCTGACACTTAAAACCATGTTGTTTAAACAAAAAGGGGGAATAGGGGCATCCTTCAGATCCCCTAAGGATAGACTCTCCATTGCCTTATTTACCCTAAATTTTTAAAATCTTGACTCGGATGGATGATCTGCTGCCATCCGTCATGCTGAACCCTCTAAACACAAACGGCCTTCAGTGCTATGGAAAGATCTTTTATCAGGGCAATGGAAAGGCCCAGCTCCAGTGTTAATCTGGAGCCGAGGATCTGTTTGTGTTTTCCCACAGGATGCATCATCGCCAATTTGGATACCTGAATGATTGATCAAGCCTGCACAACTGGAAGGCAACCTTCAAGATGATGAAGAGCAACAACATGGTGATGATCCTCCTGGTGCTGGGGATACTTCTCCCCCTTGCTAGTGGGGAACAGAGACAACTTTGGAATATTGTAAAAGCCTGGCCTCGTCCTTTACCTCTGTCTGCTTTTTCTAGTTCTTGCCCTGCCCTGTTCACTACAAATTCTTCTTTAGGACTACCTACTGTTCCTTTTATTTCGGACCTGGGACCATTTGGAGGACATACTTATAACTTGTCTCATGCCTTTTGTTTTATTATTGCTTGTATGGATATATCCTCTGTTTCTATGATCACTGGTGGTAGGATTTCCAATCTGTTGTTGCTTGGAGAAGAAATTGGTTTGGCTTCCTGGTTTTTGGTGGTTCCCTGTGTCTCATATATGGTATTGGCATGTGGTGGATGTGTAAGCTACGTGGTAACCAGCGTAAACAGACGGCAATTCTACACCAAGCTTTGCTAGCCATCGATGCTGGCCACTCCCCTGAAGTATGGCTGAGCATGCTAGACCAGTAGTCAAAGACGGGTAAGACCAGGAAGAGCACATATCAACCTAAGAAAGGGATTGAAGAAGTTGTACTTCAACACCCAATGATGGGTAAGAATGTAGCTGTATCGTGGCAACCTAAGACAGGCACGGTCTCATCTTAAACAAAAAGGGGGAGATGTGGTGGGCGACACCCGGGGCCCATGCCACACAGGCAGCTTTAAGATGGTGGCTGGCGGCTGGCCAAACCAAGTCAGCTGACCTCTTGCTGTTTCTGGTTCTTATGCTTGCAATATCTGACCACCTAGGGACAACCAATAGGAGCCGGCAGAGTTTTCTTCCTCATAGCAACAGCCTACGGATTGGTTCATTTTTACTATTTAAGCTGTTTGACTTCCTGAATAAAGAGAGATCTCCGCAAGCAACAAGAGTGTACATGTCGTTATTGCCGCTTCGCTGGTCGAATGCAACACCCTGGCAGGCCACTGGCTTCCAGGACCACCTACTTTCAAGAACTGGTGCCTGGGGCTGCAGCGGTGGCTTGGCAGTTGAAACTGTGGCCTGGCATGCGCAAGGACTCGGGTTCAAACCCCAGCACCACATACACAACCAAGTGTTGGAGAAACAAAGGCCAGATGAAAAACTAAACAAAATTGTTTCTCTCTCTTTATTTTTTTTAAAAGAAAGAATCAATTTTATTTATTTTTTCGTCTGGCCTCCATTTCTCCAAAACTTAGTTGTGTATGTGGTGCTGGGGTTTGAACCCAGATCCTCACGCATGCTAGGCAAGCACTCCAACCACTGAGCCACCACTCCAGCCCCCCTCTTTAAAACAAAAACAAGACAGTACAAAAAACAAAAAACCCTGGTGACTTACTGCAGTGCATACTTTTTAGGCTGGTCAGAGACCTTAATGAGCATGAAGATGCTCCCAGGAAGAACAGCTATGAATTATTAGCATTCACATCAATTTAATTACATTTCCCATTTCCCCCACTAAGGTTTTCATGCAAAGACCACACTTGTCCATTTTTTAAAAATCTTAGTAAAACCAAACCGAAGGACTTCTCCAGTTACCTACTGTGATTCATAGCTGCCACGTCTCCGCTGTCTTTCTCAGCAGATGTCTGGCTGCCAGGATGCCTGAAAACCTGGATGCTACCTCCCTGTGGAAACTGGCTCTGCCCTCTGACTGCACATTTTTTTTCCAGCCAGGAAGTTGGATATTGGCAAAGCAGCTTCAGATCCTTCCTTCTTCCGGACTTAATAGTATGGCTCAGTCCAGAGCCAGGCTGGTTCTTTCACTTCCCCACGCCTTCTTTTTGACATCATATTTATGTTCCGATAAACGTCTTCATAAGTAATGGTCATGGGAGAAACAATCTGGAAACTTTTAACAAGTTTTCGTGAGACTTTCTCAAATTCCTGATTTTGATTCAGGCAGAAAGGGAGAGATGAGTTTCTTTGGCAGCTGCCAGATCTAAGAGTCACAAGATGATCTGTTGATCATTTTAAGAGCAGGAAATGTAAACGGTCACATTTTTCTCAAGGGAGGGTTTAACTTGGGGCAAGTTCACACTTGTGAACACCCTGCCCAGCAATGTTTTTGAACTCCAAGGAAATAATTGTTGATGTTGTAAGAAGGTGGGGCCCTGGGTTCTGGAACAGGTGTATCTATTCAGGTTTAAGAGTGAACTTTCCCTTCACTTCCCTCCAGTGTTCTCAGTTACCAAGAGAGTCCCCATCCACACTATAAAGGTAACTTCTTTTGTTTAAGTCACCCAGTATAATGAATACTTTTTTTTTTAAAGAGAGAAGGACAGTGAGAGAGAGACAGAGAGAATCAATTTTTATTGAGTTTTTCACATGGCTTTTGTTGCTCTGACATTTAGCTGTGTACGTGGGTGCTGGGGTTTGAACCTGTGTACTTGCATATGCTGGGCAAGTGTTGTAACCGCCGGGCCACCGCTCCAGCCCCATGAATATTTTTTTTAAAGAGTGAATCAATTTTATTTAGTTTTTCATCTGGTTTTTGTTTCTCAGACACTTAGTTGTATATGTGGTGCTGGGGTTTGAACCTGGGTCCTTGCATGTGCCAGGCAAGTGCTCTAACTACTGAGCCACCACTCCAGTCCCCAGTTCATAGAATTTCATTGTGGCAGCCTGGTAAGACAAATGCAGGAAACAAAATAATGCCTATCTTCCTGGATAACTATGAGTAACTGAGATCACGTACTTAGTGCAGTGCTTGGCACGTAGGAAACACTTGATGGATGCATTTCTTCCTCTTGTCCCCCATCTTCATCATCATCATTATCATCAAAATGTGCTATTGATTAGAAGATATTACATACTGATTCCTCTCAGGAAAGTGGTTTTCCTCACAAGTCATATCCTGTTTTATATATCTCCTATTATTTTTATCAATTGATAGCCATCATTTATAAAATGCACAATAGGTGTATTTCTTTTTATAAATTCTCTGTAATGCAAATACTTCTGAGTTTATGATGGAATTACAGCCTAATACCCCACTGTAAATTCAAAATGCCTTGATTATACCTACCCTCCTGAGCATCCCAGCTCTGTAACACAGCACATGGTAGGCTGTTGGTTGCTTCCCCTCGTGATTGATGACTGACTGCCACTTCCCAGTATCTCAAGAGAGAAGATGATACCATGTTTTGCTAGCCCAGAGAGATGACTCAATCCAAAATTTGAGGTGTGGTTTTTTATCACCTTCATATCAGCACCAGCATAAAGCCAAAAATTGAAAGTAAAATCATCACAAGTAGGGGGTGTATACAATCCTCTCAATTCATGTGGTTGAGCAAAGAGTAAACCAGACTGCCTCCCTCAGAAATCAAATGGAAAAGGGTTCGTGCATTGGGAGAGTCCTTTCAATATGGCAGAAGGAATGGGAGATCACGGATTGGAAATAAGACATGAGAAGAGTCATGGCACCTGAGTCAGGCACAAGCAGGTAAAGAAAGACTTGGGGAATTTCCTGAGATCATTAACTGGGAGTAGCATAGGGGCCCCCAAGTCTGAAGTCAGGTGAAAGAAAGACCCAGAATCTTAGAGGTATTTGAAACTGGAATAGCCATTGATACATGTGTCAACGAGGAGACTTGTACCAGACTCGCAGGTAAAGCAAGGATTTCCAAGGGCTGCCTTGAAAGCCGTGAGCCTCTGTCCCATGAGTGTGACTTTTCTGCTCTTAAAGATATGATACAGGAGCTGGAGTGGTGGCTCGGTAGTCACGGCACTTGCCTGGCATGTGTGAGAACACAGGTTTGAACCCCAGCACCACATACACAACGAAGTATCACAGCCACGAAACCCACATGAAAAACTAAATAAAATTGACTCTTTCTCTTTCACTTTCATACTCTTTCTAAAGAAAAGAAAAAAAAGATGCAATACATGTATTGTGATTTGGATCTGGAGTGTCTCTAAAAGCTCACGGGTGGACTGGAGTGGTGGCTTGGCAGTTATGGCTTGCCTGGCATGCGTGGGGGTGTGTGTTTGAACCCCAGCATCATGTACATAGTGGAGTGTCAGAGCAACAAAAGTCACCTGTAAAACTGGGTGGGGTTGATACTCTCTCACTGTCCCTCTCTCTGTGAACAAAACAAACAAACAAACAAACAAAACAACAACAGCAAAATAAAAACTCATGTGTTAAAGGATTGGTCCCCAGTGCAGCAGTGTCCAGAGCGGGGTGTTTAGGAAATGATGGGATCATGAGAATACCAACCTCATCAGTGGATTAGTCCATCTGATGGCTTAACAGTCCAGAGACTACTGGGAGATGGTGAAAACTGTAGGCAGGTGAGGCATGGCTGGAGGAAGTGGATCACTGTGGTCATGCCCTTGGGAACTGTGTTTTGCCCCTGGCCCTCTCCAATCTCTCTCTCTCTCTCTCTCTCTCTCTACTTCCTGGCTGCCACAAGCTGAGCAACTTTTCCCCACCATACCCATCCCCCATGATGTTCTCTGCCTCACCTCAGGCCCAAAGCAATGGAGCTGGAAGACTATGGAGTGAGAATTTGAGCCAAAATACATCTTTCCTTCTCTCAGTTGCTTTTCTCAGCTATATGTCACAGTGACAAAAACCTGAGCAACACAAAATGGAAGATAACATTCAATCAGTAAATATTGGTTGAACACCTACCATGCACAGGCCTCAAATGCAAGGCTGAGTAAGGGAGCTTCACCCCCTCAAAGGTGAGCTGGGGAGCAGGCGAGCAGGTCTGAGTGTGATTGTGTGAGAAAGGGGAGAATAGCAATTACCCACCCTTGAAAATGATTATCAACATAAATTTTCTTCTTATTATTAGAACTTTATAGCTGTACATAGTAGTTGGGTTCATCCAGACAAACTCATATGTGTAGGAAATCAATTTCAGTTCATGATCTCTCCCCCTTTCCCTCCTCCTTCTACCTCCCATCCTTCCTCCCTTCTTCCATTCTCCTTCCTCTACTCTACTAGACTACCCTTTAAAGTCTTTTCTATTAATTTGTATTTGAATGGTTCTTTCTTTTTTTTGTAATCTATTTTTTTATTAGAAGTATATAGAAGTACAGTTGAGGGGAAACATTGCTCTACTTTCTACATATGAGAGAAAACATTTGACCTTTGAGTTTCTGAGTTTGGCTAATTTCACTTAGCATGATATTTTCCATTTCCATCCATTTGCCAGCAAAGGCCATGATTTCTTTCTTTTTCTTATGATTGAGTAGAACTCAAAACACAATTTCTTTTTTTTTAAAGAGAGAGGGACAGTGAGAGAGACAGAGAAAGAGAGAAACAACTTTATTTAGTTTTTCACATGGCTTTCGTTGCTCCAACACTCAGTTGTGTACATGGTGCTGGGGTTTGAACCCGGGTCCTCGTGCTCGCCAGGCAAGCGCCGAAACTGCTGAGCCACCGCTCCAGCCCAAAACACAATTTCTTAATCCATTCTTTTATTGATGGGCACCTGGGCTCATGCCATAATTTAGCTATTGTGTGTTAATGCTGCTATTAATGTTGATGTTGCTGTATTGCTGTAGTATGCTGATTTTAGATCTCCTGGGAAAATACCAAGGAGGGGGCAGCTGGATCATAGGGTGGTTCCATCGCTAGTATTTTCAGGAATCTCCATGCTGCTTTCCACAGTGGAGGGTCTCCAGGCCCACCAACAATGTACAAGTGTTCCTTTCTCCCAACAAACTCACCAGCATTTATTATTGTTCGTATTCTTGATCCTTGCCATTCCGATTGGAATAAGGTGAAATCAGTTTTTTCTTTTTTTAAGAGAGTGCGTGTGAGAGAGAAGAGAGAATCAATTTTATTTATTTTTTCATGTGGCCTTTGTTTCTCTGACACCTAGTTGTGTATGTGGTGCTGGGGTTTGAACCTGGGTCCTTGCACATGCCAGGCAAGTGCCGTAACTGCTGAGCCACTGCTCCAACCCCTCCGTTGGTGTTCATGTCTATTTTGATGCCAATATCATGCTGTTTCTGTTACTACAACTTTGTAGTACAATTTCAGATTGGATACTGTGATGTTTTTCCTGCTTAGTATTACTTTGGCTATTCTGGGTCTCTCATTCTTCCAAATATATTTAAAAAATTACTTTTTTCTAATTCTGTTAAAAATATTATTGGTAGGCTGGAGTGGTAGCTTGGTTGTTATAGCTCTTGCTGGGCATGCACAAGTACGTGAGTTCAAACCCCAGCACCACGTACAGAACGAAGTGTTTGAGGAATGAAATTCACATGAAAAACTAAATAAAATTTGCTTTTCTCTTTCTCTATCTCTCTCTCTCTAACTGTCCCCTCTTTCTTAAAAAAAAAAAAAGAATATTATTGGTATTTTGATGGGGATTGCATTGAATCTGTATAGCTTCTAGTTGTAAGGCCATTGTCTCAATATTAATTCATAAATAAATTTTCTAAAAAGAAAATTCTGGGTCCTGGGCTAGAAGGAGCCCAGGACACCCCAAAGGAGCCCCTGAGCCCACCCACTGTGTGGGCCCAGGCCTCTGGTCTCAGATTGTCAGGTGCCTTGCTGGAGCCACCCAGCCTTATCACATACTTATCAGGTCCAGATATATTGACCTGTACCCACTGCCAAGGACCTCAGGTCCCATTGCAGTGTCCAGGCAGGCCTGTTCTGGCCTTCCCCATGCCTCCAAGACCCCAGGACGCAGCAATGTTCCTTTGCCACTGGCTGGGTGTCCAGCTGGCTGTCCCACACCTCCAGCAAGTTCCAGATCCACACCATGAAGCCTAGAACCCAAAGGTGCATCAAAATGAGGCTCTAGGCAGAAGCAGCCTTCTGGAAGAAAGTGGTCATCAGAGGGGTAGTGTTTGACCTGAACCTTTGACCTGTAAGGAAGAGCATCCAGAGACCTGCCTTGCTTCCCCATAGGGAATCTCTATTCAGAGAACCAGAAGAAGCTCTTCAAAAATGAGTAATCAAATTAGAAAGGTTTACCTCAAATCCACAACTCCCCTACCAAGGAGCCCACACTCACGGAGTGGGATAAAAACCTACAAAAAATTATCATTGATCTAATTACTAAAAGGAACAATGAACTAAAAGAAGTTTTAATGAAGGGACTAAATGAAAAAACTCAAGACATGAAAGATTATTATGAAAGAAATAGACAGTGAAAAAAGAAGTAATGGAGCTAAAATCTGCAGTCAATCACATCAGAGGATAAATGGAAGAATAATAGACTAACTTCTATAGAAAACAGAACCTTAGCTACTAAAGAAAGATCTTCTGACAATGAGGACAGGCTCAGTAAGTGTGGGCACATGGATGACAAAAAAAGAAAAAAAATCACAGAGCATGAGCAGAATTTTCAAAATGTCTGGGATGAAATCAGAAGAAACAATATAAGAGTAATTGGGATACAAGAAGATCAAATATGAATGAATGGAATAAAGAACATTAATGAAATAGTTGATTTTTCCCATGTTAAAATGCAGTTCAATGAGGAAAACCCTCAACAAAGGATGCTAGGAGAACTGGAAAGCCACATAGGAAATAGTGAGTTGGAACCCTACCTCACAGCACATGCAAAAATTAACTAGGGGGTGGAGTGGTGCCTCAGCAGTTACAGCACTTGGCTGCCATGTGCAAGGACCTGGGTTCGAAACCAGCACCATGTACACAACTAAGTGTTGGAGCAACAAAAATCAGATGAAAAAGTAAATAAAATTGCCTCTCTCTTTCTCTCTTCCTGTCTTTTTAAAATTTTTTTTCTTTTAAAAGAAAGAAGGACAGTGAGAGAGAGACAGACAGACAGAATCAATTTTTATTGATTCACATGGCTTTTGTTGCTCTGACATGCGTATGTGGGTGCTGGGGTTTGAACCCAGGTACTCACACATGCCAGGCAAGTGTCGTAACCACTGAGCGCCACTGTTCCAGCCCCTCTCCCTGTCTTTTTTTTTTTTTTTAAGAGAGAGGGACAGTGAGAGAGACAGAGAAAGAGAGAAGCAACTTTAGTTTTTCACCTGGCCTTAGTTGCTCCAATACTTAGTTGTGTATGTGGTGCTGGGATTTGAACCCAGGTCCTCGTGCTTGCCAGGCAAGCGCCGAAACCACTGAGCCACCGCTTCAGCCTCCTCTCTACCTGTCTTTTTAAAAAAATGAAATAAAATCCTGTGAGATATGCTCAATCAGAAAGCATATAGGATACCCAATAAGCCTGATCTAAATTGAAGCGCACTGAGACACATCATATTCAAAATGTATATCAGGGAAATAATGGAAAGAATATTAGAAGCTGCAAGAGAGAAATGACAAATCATATTGAAAGGCTAACCAATAAGGATCTCCTATGATGGGGGTTGGGGATTTAGCTCAGTAGCAAAGCACTTGCCTAGCACTCGCAAGGCCCTGATTTCGGTCCTCAGCCCTGAAAAAAAAAAAAAAAAAAAAGGATCTCCTATGATGGTTCAGCACAGACTTAGAAGCAAGAAGATCCTGGAAGGAGCTATTTCAATGTCTGAATGACCACACCCTGCAGCCAAGAATACCATGCCCAGCAAAACTCAGCTTCAAATTGAAAGGGAAATAAGAACATTTCATGATAAGATCAAACTTGCAGGATTCATAAACAGAAAACCAACATTACAAAGAATTCTCAAAGATATACCCCAGATAGAAGAACAAGTAATCCTCAAAACCAACAAAGGAAATTCAATGACAGTTCATACTGTCAAAAGACAACCAAAGGGGTGGTTATGGTGCTTGCCTGGCATGCATGAGGATGAGGGTACGAATCACAGTATCACATATACAACAAAGTGTCATAACAACAAAAGTCACATGAAAAACTAAATAAAATCGATTTTCTCTTTCTCTCTCACTGTCCCTCTCTCTTAAAAAAAAAAAAAACAAAACAAAACAACCAAGGCAGCACAGAGCTCACTAATAAAACACAATGACTACGAACCACAACCACATAGCTATCCTAACGCTGAAGGTGAATGGTTTCAATGTACCAATCAAAAGACACAGATTAGGGGCTGGAGCAGTGGCTCTGCGGTTATGGCACTTGCCTGGCATGCACAGGTATGCAAGTTCAAACCCCAGCACCACATACCCAACAAAGTCTCAGAGCAACAAAAGGCACATGACAAACTAAATAAAAAATTCTCTTTCTCTCTTTCTCTCTCATTGTCTCTCTCTTAAAAAAAAAACAATCCCACAGATTAGCAGATTGGATAAAAAAACATAATCCAACAATATGCTGCTTAGAGGAGACCTATCTTACAGCCAAGGAAATCCACAGATTGAGGGTGAAAAGGTGGAAAAAATTCTACCGGGTTTATGGACCAAAAGAGCAAGCTGGTGTCGAAATACTTATATCTGAAAAAGTATATTTCAAGCAAAATTAAATCAAAAGAGATAAAGAAGGCTACTACATCATAGTAAAGGGATCAATACATCAGGAAATACAATCATAGTAAATATCCATGCTCCAAATACTAATGGTCCCACATATATGGAAAAAATACTCCATGACTTAAAATCACTTATGGAACCCAACTTGATAATACTGGGAGACTCTGATACTCCTTTATCACCAATAGACAGATCATCAAAGAAAATAATAAAGAGATCTCTAGCATAAATAATTTCATAAATGAAATGGTCTTAACAGACATATATAGAATATTCCACTGCAAATTGGCTATTTACCTTCTACTCAGCAGTGCATGAATCCTTCTCCAAAATAGATCATATTCTAGTTCACAAAGGAAATCTTAGCAAATATAAAAAAGTAGATATCATCCCATAATCCTATCAGATCATGACACCATGATCCTAACAATTAACAGCAAAAATTATAATAGAAAATACATATATACATGGAGATTGAATAATACCCTATTAAATGAAGAATGGCTCCAAGAAGACACGAGACTAGAAATCAAGAAATTCTTGTTAGTGAATGGGAATGAAGACACAACATATCAAAACCTCTAGGACAGCATTCTTTTTTTTTTTTTTTTAAAGAGAGAGGGACAGTGAGAGAGACAGAGAGAGAAAGAGAGAAACAACTTTATTTAGTCTTTCACATGGCCCTAGCTGCTCCAACACTTAGTTGTGTACGTGGTGCTGGGGTCTGAACCCGGGTCCTCGTGCATGCCAGGCAAGTGCCGAAACCGCTGAGCCACCGCTCCAGCCCCTAGGATAGCATTCTTAAGAGGAAATTTTATAGCACTGAATGCCTACTTTAAAAATCAGGACAGATCACAAATAAGTTTATCTCCACATCAAATTCCTATAAAAGGAAGAACAATCTAATCCCACAGCCAGCAGAAGACAGGAAATAATCAAGATCAGAGCTGAAATCGATGAAAACACCCCCCCCCAAAAAAAAGAATCAAGGAAACAAAGACCTGTGTCTTCTAAAAACTAAATAAAATCAACCAACCCCCAGCCATTCTCACTAAAAGAAGGTGGGGAATGAAGCAAATGATCAAAATCATGAAAAGGAAGTGATCACCACTGACCCCGCAGAAATCCAATGGATTATCAGAACCTATTTTGAAAAACAATAGTCCTTAAATTAGATAATCTGGAAGTCATGGATAAATTCCTAGACACATACAACATTCCCAGATTGACACAAGATGATATTTAAAGTCTAAACAGCCCAATAAGAGGCACCGAAATCAATATAGCAATGAAAAGCTTTCTAAAGAAGAAAAGCCCAGGACCTGATGGAGTCCCCACTGAATTTTACCACACCTATGAGGAGGAGATAACACTTCCCCTTATTAAGCTGGTCCAAGAAATTGAAAAGGAGGGAACTCTCCCAAACACTTTTTATGAGGCAACTATAACTCTCATATTAAACCCAGCAAAGAGACATAAAAAAAACTACAGACCCATATCCCTGATGAACATAAATGCAAAAATCCTTAAGAAAGTTCTAGCAAACTGGATTCAAAAACACTTTCAGGACTGGAACGGTGGCTCAGCATTTTTGGCCCTTGCCTGGCAAGCACAAGGACCGGGGTTCAAACCCCAGCACCACGTACACAACTAAGTGTTGGAGCAACGAAGGCCATGTGAAAAACTAAATAAAGTTGTTTCTCTTTCTCTCTCGCTGTCCCTCTCTCTTAAAAAAAAAAAACCACTTTCAGAAGATAATTCATCATGATCAAGTGGGCTTCATTCCAGGGATGCAAGGCTGGTTCAACATACTCAAATCAATAAATGTGATTCATCACTTACACAGAATTAATGACAAAAACCATATATATGATCATCTCAATTGATGCAGAAATGTCCTTTGATAAAATCCAGCACCCATTTATGCTCAAAATCTGGAGAAGATAGGTATCAAAGAAACATATCTTTTTTTCTTTTCCTTTTTTTTTTTTTTAAGAGAGTGGGACAGTGAGAGAAAGAAAGAGAGAATCAGTTTTACTTAGTTTTTCATTTGGCTTTTGTTGCTATGACACTTCATTGTGTGTGTGGTGCTTGGGTTTGAACCTGCCTTCTCATACATGCCACTGCTAAGCCACCACTCCAGCCCCAAAGGAATGTATCTTAACTATTTAAAGGCCATATGTGACAAACCCACAGCTAGTACAGTAGTAAATGGAGAAAAGCTGAAAGCATTTCCACCAACTCAGGAACAAGACAAGACCTTAGCCAGAGAAATTAAGCAAGAGAAGGAAATCAAAGGGATAAGAATAGGAAGAGAAGAAATCAAGCTATCCTTTTTTTGCTAATGATATGATCCTATATCTTGAAGACCCAAAAAAACCCCACCAGAAAACTGCTTGAGCTTATAAACAGATTTAGCAAAGTGGCAGACTATAAGATCAACACCCATAAACCAAAAGCTTTCTGATAGGCTAACTATAATAGGGCAGAAGAAGTCAGGAAATCAGTCCCATTCACAACATCCTCAATAAATAAATAAATAAATAAATAAACTTGGGAATTAATCTAACAAGGGAAGTAAAAGACCTCCACAATGAAAGTTATTGAATGTTGAAGAAAGAAATTGAAAAAGACTTGAAAAGATCGCAAGACATTCCATGTTCTTGGTTAGGCAGAATTAATATAATTAAGTTGACCATTCTGCCAAAAGTGCTATACACATTCAATGCAATCCCCATCAAGATACCCATGTCATTCTTTACAAATATAGAAAAAGCAATTCTCAAATTCATTTGAAATAACAGGAAACCCAGAATACTCAAAATATTGCAAAGCAAGAAAGACAAAATAGGTGGTTTCTCAATATCAGATCTAAAATTATATACTATAGAGCTGTCATTAAAAAAAAGAAAAACATAGCACAGTATTGGTGTCAAAATAGGCATGAAGACCAATGGAATAGAATAGAAGACTCTGAGACAAATCCACAAATCTTTAAAAATCTGATATTTGACAAAGGGAATCAAAATGTAACATGGAGGAAAGATAGCCTATTCAGCAAATGGTACTGGACAAACTGAACAGGCGTTTGCAGGAAGTTGAAATTACATCCCAGCTCTCACTTTGCACAACAATGAAATTAGAATGGTTCAAAGACCAAGGAATTAAACCAGCTACTACACAATTGACAGAGGAAAAATTAGGACCAACACTTACCATATGGGAGTAGGCAATGACTTCCTCAATAAGACTTCCAAAGCAAAATAGATAAAGTCAAGAATCAATGAGTGTGGGGCTGGAGCAGTGGCTCGGTGGTTACAGTGCT
>PVKS010040293.1:0-16713 GCA_004027875.1 Aplodontia rufa | reverse complement strand
TTCTTCTTCTTCTTCTTCTTCTTCAGAGAGAGAGAGAGAGAGAGAGAGACAGTGAAAGAAATCAATTTTATTTAGTTTCAGACAGAGAAAGAATCAATTTTATTTAGATTTTCATGTGACTTTCTTTGCTCCAACACTTCATTGTGTATGTGATGCTGGGGTTCAAAACCATGTCCTTGTGCATGCCAGGCAAGTGCCGTGACCTTGAGCTACCGCTCCAGCCTTTGATCCTACGTTTTCTTCTAGGAGTTGCATAGTTTCCAGTTAAATTCCTGGGTCTTTGATCCATTTTGAGTTGATTTTTGTGCAGGGTGAGATAAGGGTTTAGTTTGATTTTTCTACATATGGATAATCAGTCGACTCAGTACCATTTGTTAAAAAGGCAGTCTTGGGGCTGGAGCGGTGGCTCAGCGGTTCCTGCACTTGCCTGGCATGCTTGAGGACGTGGATTTGAACCCCAGCACAATGTACACAATGAAGTGTCAGAGCAACAAAAATGTATTTTGGTTTTTCATCATTTTTCTCTATCACACTGTCCCCCTCTCTCTTAAGGAAAAAAAAAGGTTCTTTTCTCCAATGTATGTTTTTAGCACCTTTGTCAAGGATCAGATGACTATAGATGTATGAATGTGTCTCTGAGTCTTCTATTCTGTACCTTTGGTTTATGTGTTTGTTTTTATGGTATGGGACTTTTTAACTTGACCATCATGTATCCACTGAGCGGTGCAGGGTAGGCATGGATGTGATGAATCTCAGGATTCAGGGTCAAGTGGAACTCTGAAACCAGACAGGAAATGAAGCTGTCCTGTGTACCGCAGAAGTCGTGTTTCTCTTGATCTTATTGACATAGGAGGGGCAGAGTAGTAAATGCAACAATTGGGCTTGGGGAACTGGTCATTTATTCCTCCATTAGTTGATTGACATTTATTGAGATGTTACTTTGTGTCCAGTGCCACGCTTGGTGCCTGGGGTACAGAAATGACTACGGCATCATTCCCATCTTTGAAAACTTCACAAAAAGTTTTAAGAGGACTTCAAGACACTTAATTTTTAAATTTTGTGTTTAATAATAATGCAAGTAGGGACTGAGTTCTACTCTGGATCTGAGCCAGGAGAGTGGGTGAAAGGCAATGCTGGGGTCCCTTTGTGAAGAAATGGGTGAGGAGGCTTTTCTGTACAAAATATTAGAAATTAAAAATTACATTTTATGATTAGCAAAGACATATATTCAATACGGACAATTTATAAAAATATAAATGAATTAAACATCACCTATAACTCTCTCATTCAGAGATAACCACTGTGAAAAATAAATGCATTTACATTTGATATCATTTATATGTAGGCACATTTTAAAAGCAAAATTGGGAAGTTCCACTTTATATATAGTTTTGTAACTTTCCCCTTAGACTATATTAGGAATACTCCACATAACTGAATATTCTCTATTGACATGATATGTAATGAATTATGGCATTCAGTTATAAATATTATTATCATTACTAGTTAGTTTATGAGTTTCTAGACTTACAAGTTCTTTTCAAGTTTTTTCTCTTATACATTATCCTATAATGAATATGATTTTTATTAATATTTCTGTGTATTCCTTTTTTTTTCTCAAAATGGGGCCCCAGAACGAGAGGTATGGGTCAAATATTATAAAACTTTCAAAAATTTTATTACCAAATTATTCCCCAGGCCTTTTTATTTTTTATTTTGAGACAGGGTTTGCTAAGTTGCTGAGGCTGGCTTTGAACTAGCAATCCGCCTCCCTCGGCCTCCCAAGCTGCTGGGATTATGGATGTATGCTACTGTGCCTGGTTCCAAATCATTCTTCAGAAGGTTTGGGCCATGTGACATTTTTCAGCAGGAGTGTAGGAGAATGTCAATGTCTCTGTATCCTCGTGCACGTTTAAAGAATGTTGTACTTTTTTTTTTTCCGTTAGAAATAGCCTGCAACACTGGGTCTCAGGATCTGGGATCTGAGGCCAAAAGTTTCCAGATGCCACTTTTTACTCTACATCCTACTTTGAGTGATGGGTATAAAAGTGCTTTGTCATCTACAGTGAGTCAATTACTGTCATTCCAGGCTGGTAGAGTCAGGTTGCTGCAGGGACATAGTTGGTGTAGTAGAAGGCAGACTTGTATCAAGTTATCAAACCATTACTTAGAGGGCATGTGACTTAGTGCAGGCTGCAGTAACATAGATTAGGTGACTTAAACAACAGAGTTTTTTTTGTCCTCCTTTATAACCCTAGAGGCTGAGCAACCCAAGGTCAAGGTGCTGGTGGATTTGGTTCCTGGTAAGGACCTACTTCCTGGTTCGCAGAGACCCCTTTTTGAATAGCCTCACACAGAGAAAAGAGATCATCTCTCTCATGTCCCTTATAAGGGTACTAATTCCATTTTTGAGGATTCTACCCTCATGACTGAATTACTTCCCAAAGACCCCATCTCCAAATAATATTACATTGGGAATTAGGGCTTCAACATATGAATGTTGGGGGACAAAATATTCAGTTCATAGTAGTAATCTTGGGCAATTTGTTCACCATTCCAGAGCCTCAGTTTCTTCATCGGTAAACAGGGAGAAAAACTGCATGCTCAGAGGGCTATTGTGAAAATGACATTATTTAATGTGTGTGCACATAACAGGCACTCAATCAAAGATAGCTACCAGCTATACAAGTGGAAGTTCTATAACTACTAAAAGGTAATCACTCTTTGTATTTCTGGATATTACTTAGAAGGTTCTTGTGCTTAAAAACTCAAGTGGAGTCCACCTCTTCAAAGATGAACAAAGTCTTTAAAAATTATTGAGAAACTTGCTGTCTCTCTCTCTCTCTCTCCTTCTCTGTCTCTGTCACTCTGACTCTTTCAGCCTTTGTTGACAAGGTGGGTGGCAAGGGCACACTGGTGATTATCACTATGTTTTCTCCTATAACTCCTGTCCTGTGCTGTTGTTATCATTTTAAAGATGTAGAAGAAATCTTAAATCCTCCATGATTATCCCATCCTTCTCAAAAGGCACACAAAACAACATGATTTCAGATTCTGTGTTCATTTTATAACCCCACACCTGAGCACCAAGTAAAAATTCCTTCCCAGATGGTCCTTCAGGCCTTACCTCTGATGGGACTTGAAGCTCCTAGTCCAATTGCCACTCCCTTCCTGTTCTCGCTGTGTGTTCCCCACGCACCCTTTTCCCCATGGTTTCCAGACTCAACAAAGGCTGACCACACAGGCACCTTCCTCTTAGTGTCTGCTCCGCAGGCAGCCCTCTTCCCCTCACCGTTTCTTATTTCTCACCATGAAAATCGTGAAAATCTCTCTTTTCTCTTTTTATGGCTTCCTGAGACCTGAAAATAGAGGCAATTTAAATTCGGTAATTATGACCACGGTGCAATGACTTATGTGAAACGCAGAGTTCAAAATTAAGAAGTTTCCTGCTGTGGAAATCCAACTCTCTCTGTGCCTTCTTTCTCTGGCTGTTGCAGCGGGGTGGGTGGGTCCACCCCAGACCTGGCTGCTAGGCTCTACAGGACAGGGATCGCTTCCACCCAGAGGCCACTGCTCCCACTTGTGGGGGCTGGGGAGGGTCAGCCAGAGTTCCCATGGTTCAGCCTGCCTCTGCAGACCTCCTGAGCCTCAGGGGCACTCTGCCCTTCCATACTCTGTGTCTTGGGATGGCACGACCTGGTGTATTAGGTACCTGGAATCAGGAGTGGGGGAGTGAACGGGGTGCAATTTCTTCTCTGCCAATGACTAGACAGTCACCTTCTGCAGGCTGCCTGTGGCAAACTTTTCCTCCATCCCTGAAGCAGGACCTTCCAAAGACTTCCCGGGCTGTTATAAAGTGCTTTGAGCTCTCCAAAAGGCAGCAGTGAATGTATTAGTGCGGATTAAAATCCTGTTTTCCTGGCACATATTTAGACCCTCATTTAAACAACTGGCTCCAATTCACAGTGGAAAAAAGACCTGCTAAGACCTGATTTCAGAGGAGGCCGCGGGAGCCGCATAATACGGAGCCCATCTCCTGCCCGGTACCATCTGCTCTCATTAGTAGGATGGCGCAGCCACGGTGCAGGGAGGAGGGGGCTCGGTGCAAGGAAGGAAGCCTGCTCGCCCAGATCCCTTCAGACGCTTTTTCTTTTTAGTTTGTTTCGTTTTGTTTTTGTCTGGGAGGCTCAAAGAGAGACTGTCCTACTTTCCACGAGAACAATCACTCCAACATTTTAAGAAATTAAGTCCCTAGGGAAAAAAAATCTCGTTTGAGAGGCTTGTAATGGCTCCTTGACCACATGCTGTGCCTGTCAATTTATAACACAGCGATATTACAGAAGTTGGGAGCCAAAGTTGGAGCGCACAGTCATTGCTTAAAGTGTGAGTGTCGCGCGGGGGAGGGGGGGATGCTTCCCGGGGACTGCGATCTTCCCCGGACCCCCCAGCACTTATACAATCTGGAAAGAATCTGTCTGCCTGGCTCCTGCTTCTGCGTTATAGGAGAAGCCAGGCCATTCATCGTCCTCCGCATTTGGAAAGTGGTATTAATTCCTCTGAGAGCCAGAGGAGCTCCCGAGAGCGTGACCAAAGTTCTGCTGGAGATTAGAACTGCCTTGAAGGGTGGGGGTGTGTGGGTCTCCATTTGTAGATATGGCTCTACAGCCATCCTGGGATGGGGGGTGCCCACACAACCAACAATGTATTAGCAGGAAGAATTTCTTGTGGAGGTATCATTTCACATTATAGGGAAAGACAGATGAAAAAACTATAGTATCTGACTCAAAATTTAAAATGACTGGCTCTTTTCTGCCAGTCCCCAACACCTCTAACCAAATTCCTTCTGTTTCCCTTCCAATGCTTGTCTTATGTGTCATATCCTGGCAGTGGATTCTTCCTAAAATGTTACTTGACATCAGGATATTCTTATGTGGGTATTTTGCATTTTAATAGGTAGCTTGAATATGGGAAAGCTTTAGATCTTTCCCTGCTGCTGCAGAGTGAGGTTCTAATGTGTTCAAGATGCAGTTTCACCCATAGCGCATGTAAGTGGCCAAGGAAGGCGTTGCTGGGGTAACGGATGTTAGTAATGCTTCCCAAGAGGAGCTGGACCACCCTTGTCCACCTTGGCTTGTACCTGAATTCACAGAGCTGCCAAAGCTTAGACAAGTGCCAAGTCCATTGTTTCGTGCTACCTCCAACTGCCATGAGCCTTTGTATGTCAAGTTGGTGGAGGCCCTTTGTGGTGAGCGCCAAATCAACCTAATTCAGGTGGATGACAACCAGAACCTAGTGGAATGGGCAGACCTCTGCAAAATCGAGCAGGAAGGAAACTCCATTGTTATCATCTGAATCAGGGACATCCCCTAAAAGTTCACGTGTTGAAGACTTGGTCTCCATGCAGCAATGTTCAGAGGTGGGGCTGTTGGGAAGTGATTGGATCACAAGGGCTGTGACATCATCAGTGGATTAATTCATTTGATAGATTAATAATGTGAATGGACTACTGGGAGGAGGTAGAAACTGGTCGGGGGAGCACGGTTGGAGCAAGTCAGTCACTGGGGATGTGCCCTTGGGAATATCTTCTCCCTGGTCCCTGTCTCTTGTCTTTCTCTGCCTTTTGACTGCCTTGAGCTGAGAAACTTTCTTCTGCCATGTCCTTCCACCATAATGTTCTGTCTCACCTCAGGCACAGAGCAATGAAGCTGGCTGATCTTTGAGTGACACCTTTGAAATCATGAGCCCAAATAAACCACTCCTCCTTCAGGGTTCTTGTCAGATATTTTGGTTGCAGTGATAAAAGGTAACGAACACACTCATAAAGTGGTTGCTTGTAGTTGTGTAGTAGTTAGTGGCTATGGCAAATAATCTTAGACCAAGAATGTCATTGAAGAGTACTTCAAATGCAAGAAATGAACCAATAAAAATTTTGGCTGTCAAAAAAGAAAAGAAAAAGCAGCAAAGTCTCACTGGTGAAGACAGTTTGAGATGGTGGAAGAGGTGAGGGGTCCAGGCAGTGCATGTCTGAGACATATATCCAGTCCTACTATGTGTGTTACATGGAACTAGTCCTTCTTGTCTCTATTTTCTTTTGTCCCCAGACCTCAGATTATATGGTACCTCACACACTCTATGGGGCCAAAAGGAGGCCTTTTGTAAGCAGGTAGGAAATAAGACAGCAATTTTTCCAAAACTACTGGAATTCAACAAGCCAACTAGTCTGTTGGGTTAAAAAAAATTTTGTCAATTGATTGTTTCTGTTCACATTGTTCAGTTGATCAATTTCAGAGGAACAATGGCATTGCTTGTTCTACTAAATCAACAGTTTCCAGGCTGGTGGGATTGGTGGACACTTGTCCATCTCAGTGAGGTGCAGTAGCAGAGGGTAGAAGGACTGCCGCTGGAAGAAAAAGTCAGCTTATACCTGCAGCTTTGTGACAAATGCAATTTAAGCTGATTTTTAGGAAAATCACAAGGTGAATTTTTTTAGTGGCTTTTGGGGAGGATACATTAAAGTAACCCCCCAGAAGGGGCCAAAGACTGAAAAAAAGGAGCTTTTCTTTTTTCTCAATCCTGGAAACGAATGGGCTGTGTTGGGGGCAGAGACAGCTGTGACCATACTGTGGCACTGCTAGATTTAATACATAAAAGTACAGGCTGGAGAGGTGGCTCAGTGGTAGAGCACTTGCCTGGCATGTGTGAATTCCTGGGTTTGATCCCTAGCACCACATAAAAATAAATAAAGTAAAAACAAAAATCAGATGAAAACAAATTCTCTCTCTCTCTCTCCCTCCCCACCTTTAAAAAATTACAGGATGTCTAGCTAAGTTTGAATTTCTGATAAACAATGAATGCATATTTTTTAGTTTGGATATGTCCCTTCTGACATTTGGGACATTTATAAAAGATATTGTTTATCTGAGTTCAAGTTTAACTTTATTTTATCTGGCAAACTGTTGCCATCTGTTTGCAATGTCTTGACTATGTTGCTAAAGAAATATTTGTTAAAAAGGTAAAATTGTAAGAATCCTACAAATATTAAATGAACACATGCCAAAAGATGATTTTACTCGTTGATTAATGAGAGAACCAGTAAGATGTCATAAGTGGTTCAAATATGCACATACTTGTATAAAGATAGTTAGGAAATGCTGAACTGAATTTGATAATAGATGTAAAATTAAATATAGTCATAGGACAATAATCAGTTGCTTATATTTCTGAGGACAAGAATCATTTGCATTAGGCATAGCAACACATAATCTAGGGCAACTATAGATATGTAGGAGGGAGGGAGAAGGGGATGGATGGGAGAAGAGAAGAGGGAGGGAGAATAGGGAGGGATCTAGGGAGACAATCAACAATGTAGCACACTCTTTATCTCCCTGAGAATCCAAATAATACTTCTGCAATCATTTAATTCTGGAAAATTCATAATCTAAGCATTTATATCACTTGTAGGGATGAAACTTAGAAGAATCAAGAGACTGGGATGTAGGCCATGTGGGGATAATTCTGGTTTAAGAACATGCATATCATGTTGTTACTCTATATGCATTTATGAATGTACAATAAGTCAACTCCTTAATAAAAAATTAAAAAAAAGGATCATTTGCAGTAGTGTTAGCTTCCTACAACCTGCAATAGTTATAAATAGGTCAAAGATAAAGGTGCAATCATAAAAGACGTATTAGAATGTTTAGGACTTATTTTGCCTATTTCATAATCTTTCACGAGTTTCCTGACAGTGTCATGCTTTCTCCTGTCTCAGGGCCTTTGCACATGGTGGCTCCTCTGTGTCTTTGGTTGTCTTGTATTTACCCTTGATATCTCATCTCAAACACCACGACCTCTTGGAAGCCTTCCGTCACCTTCAATCTAGGTAAAGTTTGTGTGTTATAAATTCTCAAAAGACCATGCTTCTTTCATTAGAGCATTTATAATTCATGCTTCTTATTGAAATCTATACATCCTTGCATGATCAGGTCTCTGCTAGAATTAGCTTTTTCTTCAATAACTATGTTCTGGCCAACTTTTCTTCTTTCTGTTCCTGGACCATAACAAGTTTGCCTTAGGGACTTTGAACCTCCTCTTCCTTGTGCCTAGAATGCTTTTCTCTTGGCTTTTGCATGACACATTTCTTTTCCTTCCTCCATTCTCCGTTTGAATATCAGAAAGACCTCTTCTGATACCTTAGGTAAAGATGGTCCCTCCCCTGCTCACTTTCTTTCTTTTTAAAAAATTGTTGTCACTTAATGGCTGCACATATTATGGGGTACAGGATAATAATCCAATAATGCACAAAATGTGTAATGATCCAATCAAGAGAATTATCATCTCCCCTCTCCTAAACATTTATCATTTTTTCTGTGTTGGGGACCCTTGAACTCCCTATTCCAGCTCTTTATTCAACATCTAATAAGATATAAGCTATAGTCACCATGCTGCGTTGTAGTTTGGTACCCATTACACTACCTCCTTCTATTTCCCCACCCCTCTCTAGCCTCTAGTGATCACTATTCAACTTTGTACTTCTTTGAAATTAACTTTTTAACTATTCCATAAGTGAAAACATGCAATATTTGTGTTTATGTGCCTGGATTATTTAACTTGACATATTGTCTTTCAGTTCCATCCACACTGCAACGAAAAACAGGATTTCCTTCTTTTTTAATGGGAGAATAATATTCCTTTGTGAAAATCACCACATTTTCTTCATCCATGTATCTGTTGATGGACACTGATTAATTCCATATCTTTACTGCTGTGAATAGGACCACAAGAAACATGGAAGGCAGGTACCCTTTTGATATACTGATTTCATTCCCCTTGGATCTATACCCAGCCGTGGGATAGCTGAATTTTAGGGTAGTTCTATTTTTAATTTTTTGAAGAATCTCTGTACTGTTGTTCTCCATAATGGCTTTGCATTATCACTAACTGTGTGTATGAGCTTCCTTTCCCTGAATCCTAGTCAGCATTTGTTGTTTTTTTAAAATTGTATTCTTACTCCAACTGGTGTGAGATAATATCTCATTGTTTTGATTTGCATTTCCCTGACAATTAGTAATATCGACCATTTTTTTCATGTACTTTGTATACTTGTTGACCATTTATATATCCTCTTTTGAGATATGTCTATTCAGGTCATTCTTCCACTTAAGAATAATATTACTGGGGCTGGAGCGGTGGCTCAGCAGTTTCGGCGCTTGCCTGGCAAGCACAAGGACCCAAGTTCAAACCCCAGCACCACATACACAAATAAGTGTTGGAGCAACGAAGGCCATGTGTAAAACCAAATAAAGTTGTTTCTCTCTTTCTCTGTCTCTCTCACTGTCCCTCTCTCTTAAAAAAAAAGAAAAAGAAAATCTACAGATTTTATAAAAAAAAAATAATATTACTACTACTTTTTGCTGGTGAGTTGTTTGAGTTCCACACATACCTTGGAAACCAATCTCTTGTTGGATGAATAGTTTGCAAATGTTTTCTCCCATTGCGTAGGTTTCCAATTCACTCTGTTCCCTTTTCTGTGCAGAAGTTTCTTATTTTGACATTGTCCTTATTTTTATTTTTCTTGTTTGTACTTTTGGGGCCTTATTGAAAAAGTCATTGTACTTGTGTCTTGAAGAATTCCCTCTATGTTTTCTTACAGTGGTTTCAGTTTCACACTTTACACTTAGGTCTTTGATCCATGTTGAACTGGTTTTTGCATGTGGTGAGTAGGTCCATCCACACTTTCTACCTCAGTGGTCCTTAAACCATAGCACTAATGACAACCATCTGGAAGATTTCTGGGGCCCACAACCAGAGTCTTTGATTCAGTAGGTTTAGGGAGGGCATGAAGAGCAGTGTCGAGGCACGATCTGGGTGCTGCTGCTGCTGGTCTGGGTGTTGCTCTTGTTATACTGTTTTCTGTCAAACCTTGACCTCATGCTTCTCCCTGCATTGACCTGCTTTCTTCCTCTCCCGCAAGTTCCACATAGGCAGGAGCAATAAAGTTCCTATTCACTGCTTTATCCACAGTACCAAGGGCAGTGTCTGGTATAGAAAAGATGGTTAGTAAATATTTGTCAACTGAATGAATGAACCATTTTCTCTCTTCTTATTCTGAATTATCACAAAGAGCTTCTTTATTAAAGTACTCTTGAATTAGGGAGCTGAGTCCACACCGAAAAGATTGGCTTTTATCATTAAGATAAGTTTGTAGAAGATGTGTTTTGTGTGTGTGTGTGTGTGTGTGTGTGTGTGTCTATTGAGGATCGAATCCAAATCCTTGAGAATGCTAGGCATGCACTCCACCACTGAGAGATATTGCCAGCCCCGAAGAATGGATTTCATAAACCACAGCGATATCTGATCAGTAATGTGAATAAAGACCTGTGACTGCTAGAGCGTGGTGCCATGAATGTGGCTTCCTTCCTAGTGTCAAAGTCATCAGGATTTGTGTGCTATTGAAAGGCTCAAGCTGAGTTGGGTTTTCCTAAGATCAGAAGCTATAGTGACATTCAGAAGACATATGGCATGTGAGGTGGGGGAGGAGCTGCGCTTTGGCATCTGGTGTCCCCTGCCACCTGTCATGATGCAGCTTGAGTGAAAGAAGAGAGTGGGGCGGGGGGAGACACTCTCCACTAAACTAGATTACGGGCAGTCCTCTCACGTCTCTGACTTGGCATCTTACATGACTTCTGGGACTAACTCCTGGTCCTCCTGATGCCCATATTCTGTTCCAAAGGCCTCAGTTCTGGACTGGGGTACGCCCTCAGGCCCTGCCTACCAAGGAGCATACTAGGTTTCTTCCCCTTGCTCTTTTACTCTCTTCTGTGTCATTTGTCTGGGCTTTCATCTTGCCAGGTGACAAGGTCATGTGGTAAACTAATGGTCCTTGTGACACACACACACACACACACAATAGTGAGAGACATGGCAAACAGGCCTAGTGCTTAAAAGCACAAGCTCTGAAGTCAGTCCTGAATTTGAACATTTTTCCTGCAAAATACTATGTGTCCTTGAGAAAGTTACTTTGCCATTCTGTGCTTCAGGTTATGCAGTTAACAATGGTTACTGATTTGCAGGGTCGTTGTTGTAAGTATATAAGAGATAATACCGGGTCTTATAGCTACCAGGATAATGGCCTGATAGGTTGCTTCTTCATGGAAACAGCTTTCAGTTTTAATGAGGGACTTTGGCAGACACCAGCTTTGATTTCAACAGTTATGGCAGGTCAGATATTTGGGGGCATTCAGATGACAGCAAGTGAGCAGATGGGCAACCTGTTTGCAGAGGAAGCTCTGCAGACATTGGTGGGGAACAGAGCAGTAGGTGACCGGGCCACTGCCTGAGCTCCTAAGAAAGCAAGTCCTGCTCAGACCCTGGCATTTGAGGATAAGACAATAATAGTGATGTTGTATTCAGGAGTGTTGCTTTAAATAATCCTTCTCCTTAATAGCTTTGCCCCTGGTGTGTGACAGGTGTTTACATTATTAAGTAAAAGCGTTTAAACAGCGACCTCCTTGGTATAAGGGTGAAGGAGATTAAAATCCAAGCAGTGCTCGAGCCATTTAAATCAATGAGACTTGTCAGATCTGTAACACATGAACTACTTAGAGGGTGCAGGCATCTATTGTTTTTGAGCTTCAACTAATATCTCAATATGTGTGTTCTCTTAAAGTCTGGCCAGGCACTAGGATGCTCATTAAAGACTGGTCTGATCATGGGCTCTTTCTCTATGGAGGCAGCATTAATTAATAGTTGGCTAAATGTGTGCTAAATAGTTATGCTCTTAGGGAGAATTGGAGTTTGAGTTGATTCCTATTTAGAGAGATGACCTTTTGAGGCATCCCAATGGCTCAAGTCGGTTAGCTAGAGGCAGAGACCATGAATAGTCCCCCCTCTTTCACTAGGAGTGCTAAACCAGGCTGCTTGATTGTACCCACATTCATACTTTTTTTTTTAAGAGTCAGTCTCCCCCTCCAAGTATTGAGGATTGAACCCAGAGGCATTCTACTGCTGAGTTACATCCCCAACCCTTTCTTATTTTCTATTTTAAGAGAAGGTCTCACTAATTTGCTGTGGCTGCCCTTGATCCTCTGATCCTCCTGTCTCTAGAGTAGCTGGGATTACAGGCATGCACCATCTTGTTTGGCTCCATGCTTTCCTGAATTCAGTTGTCCCAGTCTTTAACCAGAACACCGGAAAACTCATGTCCACTAACAGCATTGAGGAACCAAATTTCTGAGACCCAAATCTCTCTTTTTAAGCTCCATGCTCTCACCATGCAACAGAAACTTCTCTCTTTCTTATTAATTAAACCTAGATCCTCCATAATTTCAATGGAGAATCTCTTTGTAAAAAAGGACAACTGAACCATAAATACCCAATTCTTACTCCTCAAGATTTATCTTCCCCTTGGAAGTCTCTAACTGATTTCTAACAGGCCCACCAAGCTGGTTTCAGGGTGGGGGCATTGATTCATTATTAATGCTACAGAGATTCCAGTGTCATCCACTTGCTCCATATAAAAGGGCCACTTGATCCTTCTTCTAATTCCTTGGGTTCATAACTAAGTCAAAAAGAACTGCTTGCAGGTAGGATTACAAGGCACAGTTTACTTATTTCAATTGATAGCCTGTTTGCCTGTCTGCCTTGCTCCCAACATTTCCAGGTGGCAGGTCACTGATGCCTTACCTGTAGAGGTGCCAGTTTCACAGAGGGTAAGGCACTTTTTCTCTGGTGTCTGAACTTCTCTTACCCAGGTGACTGACTTTGGCAATGTTCACTACTCACAGCAGTGGCGCGAGACCAGAGTGTGTAGTCTCTGTAGAACTTCTTTGTCCAAATGTAACATCAAGGAGTTTATTAGGAAAAGGAGATCCATGTTTACCTGGCCACTTACACGTCAGAACCAGCAGCATGGGCATCACAACACTTCAGCATTTGGGAGTAGGCAAAGACTTTCTCAACATGTCTCCAAAAGTGAAGGAAGTAAAGTAAAAAATCAGTGAATGGGATGCCATAAAGCTAAAAAGCTTTTGTACTGCCAAGGAAACAATCAAAAGAGTCAAGAGGTTTCCCATAGAAATGGAGAGAATCATGGGCTACGATTCCTCTGACAAGGGTCTCACATCCAGAATCTACAAAATCCTCAAAAACCTCAACTACAAAAACACTAACAGCCCAATTAATAAATGGGCCGAAGAGCTAAATAGAAACTTCTCAACAGAGGACATTGATCAAGCCAATGAATACATGAGAAAGTGCTCTAAATCACTAGTAATCAGAGAAACGCAAATGAAAACCACATTAAGATATCACCTTACGCCAGTCAGAATGGCAAAGATGAAGAAAATAAACAATAATAGATGATGGAGGGGCTGTGGAGAGATAGGCACACTAACACACTGTTGGTGGAGCTGCAGACTGGTACAGTCCCTCTGGAAAGCAGTGTGGAGAATCCTCAAAAAATAGGGATGAGCCCACCATACGACCCTGCTATTCCACTCCTGGGTATCTTTCCAGGGGATTTAAAATCAGCACATTATAGTGACCCAGCAGTATCTATGTTCATAGCAGCTCAATTTACTATTGCCAGGCTATGGAAACAACCCAGATGTCCCTCACTGGATGAATGGATCCAAAAACTGTGGTACATTTATACCATGGAATTCTACACAGCAATTAGAAACAATGATATCACAGCCTTTGAAGGTGAATGGATGGCTATGGAAGAAATTATGCTGAGTAAAATCAGCTTAACCCAGAGATCCAAGGGTCGAATGTCTCCACTCATCTGTGGAGGCTGGAATTAGACCCAGGCCGTTGAGAAAGATGGTCTATTATCATGTGTTAAATCCAGATAAGCTATAAAGTTATACAGCCTAATACTTTTTTAGAGATATTGTGGGAAGGGGAAGGGGGGATAAGGGTGGGTAATTGGGGGGGCACTCCTGGGGGTAAATCTAATATCCAGAATCTATGCACATTTTATATTATTTTGTTAAAAACTTGTATGGTTGTTCAAAAATAAAAAAAAATTTAAAAAAAAAAGCAGAATGTCAGGCCCTCAGGCCCTGCTGAAGCCATCTGCATGTTCCAAGCTCCCCAGGTCCACGGGTGCACACTACAGCCTGAGAACTCTGGCGCAGCACAGGGGCAGCTGTTTTGTCACTGTCTAACCCCTCCACCAGAAACTGCTCCATTTAAAGTTAGCCAAACCCAGAGAGTCAAGGGTTGAATGTGTTCACTCATTTGTGGAGGTTGGAGCTAAACCCAGGCCTGTGTGTAAGGCAGTCAATCTCATGTATTAGACCCAGCAAAGGTGTAGCAACACATAATCTACGGCAATCATAGATATGTGGGGGGTGGGTTGGAGGAGGGGACAGGTGAGGGAGGGGAGAGGGAGAGTGAATAGGTAAGGATATAGCGGGTAATTCTGATTTAAGAATATATGCATATGTTATTGTTACTTTATATGCATTGATGATTGTACAATAACTCAATTTCTTTTTTTAAAACAGAAATTATTTCACAACAACCTGTTTTTTTTTTTTTAAAGAGGGGGACAGTGAGAGAGAGACAGAGAGAATCAATTTTATTTAGTTTCTCATGTGGTCATTGTTGCTCCAGCACTTCGTTGTGTACGTGGTTCTGGAGTTTGAACTTGGGTCCTTGTGCATGCCAGGCAAGTGCTGTGACTGCTGAGCTACTGCTCTAGCCCCTCAATTTCTTAATTAAAAAAATGGCTCCATTTAAGTTTGCTCAGGGAAAAGTCCCATGATGTCCCCATTGTTGGGAATTGAGGAGTCATCATGGGCTCTGTGGGGTTTTCTGGATGATGGAAGAATGGCTGGGGACACTCAAATATCTGAGATTGATTGAAGGAAGAAGAAATGTTAGGGATCTTCTGCTCAGAGCAAAGGGGTAAGTAGAACTCTGTGCAAATTAACTTGCTTATCTTCACAATTGTGGTCAGCATCTCTGCCATCATCCTACCTGTGAGGTGCAGCCCTCTAGGGGACCTCGCACAAGATCAGCATCCAAGAAGCAGCTCCCCAGACAAAAAACCCTTTTCAAAGAACAAGGCAAGGTCTCCCAGACAATGCAGCACTCAGGCCAAGTGGTTATGCAAAAAGTCCATTTCATGAATACAATACCTACTGGGTGCTTGACTGCTGAGTTTAATTTTCATAGCAACTCTGAAGTCACTGCATAAACACAGTCTTAGGCATTGAAGGGGATCAGATATTTACTCACAAAATAGAGAACTCTGTGCCCCACTTGCTAGATCTGTGAGGAGAAGCAAGTAACACCCTCCCCAACAGTTAGCTTCTCCAATTTAAGATTGATCATCAGAATGGTGCGGATCTTTTGGGCATGCTGTAAATGCCAAGCTTAATATCCACTCTGTAATATTCTGTATTATGCAGACCTCAAATTTTCTTTATGGGAGGTCAGAATTGTTTGAGGAAGGGAATCCATCTTGAAGTCACTTTACAGAAAGGTGATAAGCAAAGAAGTGACAAAGGCTCTGTTTCCATTTTGCCAGAGCCATGGATTCTAATTCTAGGTCTGTCCTTGCGTTACCAAGTTCCCACACCAGTGCAGTCTCTGAGGAACTCTGGATGACATAGTCAGGAGCCGGAATATTGCCACAGTGGGCCACAAAGTTAGCGCAGATGATAGATGAATGGGGCAAAACAGCAGAAGCTCTGAGGTACCAAACAGCATGATGGTGGGTTCTTTATGATCAACGTTTCAGGGAAGGAGAAACACACAGCAAAATACCATCTGGTGCTTTGAAATGTGGTTGGGGATTCACGCTCACTGAGACCCACATGCTTGGCTCTGACCCTTTCCCACCTGACCTTGCATCCCACACCTGGTAGGATGCCAGGGCGCTCCCATCACTGAGAGGATTTTCAAGTCACTAACAGGCTTGCAAAGAGCATGTGCTTGCTTTCTTTTTTTTTTTCCCACATTTATTAGAAGTATATTGTGATACAGGATACAGATGAGGGGGAAACATTGTCAAAACTGTAGCAATCAACGTGTATAAACTTTGATAACCAGGGGTAATGCTAACACATAGATAAGCTACTAGGGGTTTCATCTAATGCAGTTTCCCCCAGAAGAACTCATGTGTTAATTGGGTATCTAGTGTAGGAATAACATCGGCTTCTGGAATGGTTCCCCCATCTTCCCCATCACCAGACTCCTATGAGTTCTTCGTATACCCTCCCCCCCTCGCCATCCCCTTCCCTACACCTCCAAGTTCCCTAGGGAGCTTTCGCCCCTGTTGCACTGAAAGTCATTCAATTTGAGGCTTTGTTAGGTCAGCCGTCTGTCCTACTGCTTCAACATAAATTCTAGTATCAACAGATGAGAGAAACCATTCGGCCCTTAAGTCTCTGAGATTGGGAGACTTCACTAAGCATAATTCTGTCCGTCTCCATCCATTTGACTTCGAAAGCTATAATATCGTCTTCTCTGATGGCCGAGTAGTATTCCATAGTATATAAGAACCAAAGCTTTTGTATCCACTCATCAAGTGAGGGGCATCTGGGTTGGTTCCATAATCTAGCTATAGTAAATTGAGCTGCTATAAACATTGATGAAGCCACATCACTATAATACGCTGATTCTAAATCTTTTGGGAACATTCCCAGGAGTGGGATAGCTGGGTCGTAAGGTGGTTCCATCCTTAATTTTTTGAGGATT
>PVKS010040292.1:0-16731 GCA_004027875.1 Aplodontia rufa | reverse complement strand
ATGGGGCAGTATATTCCCCCTTTTTGTTTTTAAGTAGATAATTTTTGATGGTGAGATGTGCACGATCCATAATGCCTTGACCCTTTTTTTGAAAATCCGTATTTTGATTTAATCCTTATGAAATTTTTAATATTTTTATAATCACTTTAAATCTTTTGTATTTTTTACATATAGAATTACACCTAATAGAATTTTAGTTCTTAATAACCTTGCTTTTTTTTTAGTGAAGACCCAGATTAAAGCAATCAAATTATCTTTTTAGTTTCCAATCTATAAAAGCACATTTAATAAACCCAAATGTATGTTACCTTATAGAAACTAAATCAAGATACCATTAACTTAGGTTATCCATGAAACCTCAGGATATTATAGAAATTTAAACCATCTTTTTCCATTGAAGAAAAATCCTAGAAGTACTGAATGAAGCACTCTAAACATTTACAGAACATTGAATTGGTTGACCACCTCCAAATGAAGAGAAAACTCCTTAGGAATTAACTTGGAGCAGCTTAGGCCTCTCAACCTCTTGAATTTAAAAGTAACATTTTTTTTTTCTCAAACCGATTTAGGCGGTAGCTCATGTAATTTGCATTGTAAAAGATGGCTATCAAGCAGATAATTAGTTGGTATCTCCTTCCTTTTTACAAAGGAGCTAAGCTGCAAAATGACAGAATGAGGCTTTTTTAGGGCATTTTTGGGTTATGCAGGCTGGTGGTGAACCTGGCATAACATGAGAATGAAGCTCCTGTCTGAATTAGTGGACGAACTTTAAAATTAAGAGAAGGGAGCCTTGCAACCTTTCAGCCAGTGCTCTAGCCCCCGGGCTCCCATGGATACCATGGGGCGGGGCGGCTTCCCCCAGGGTTAGAGGCTGAGGTGGTACTCGGTGAGGGCGGGGGAGAAGGTGACCCACCTTTAGCAGGCCACAGGGCCGAGCCAAAAAGAGAAAATGCCCCGAGGCGGGGGAGATCCTCAGACTGAACTTGAGCTTCCCTAAGGAGCTGCTCAATTTTGTCCTGTGTATCCCAATTAAATAAGTTATTTTCAGGTAGCCAGAGGACCACCCTAATCAGAGAAATAAGGGTTCCTGCAGCAAGGAGAGGCCCAAACACCAGGGCCCAAAAGTGTTTGGCTGACATGGGGAGCAGGGGGAAGAGAGAAGGAGCCCAAGAATGCTGAGGTAATTTAAAGAAAGCGAGCCCTAAGGCTAGGGCTTTGGGCTTATGCACTTGAATTAAAAAGGAGAGAGCGTGGGGCCCTTGGACCAGGGCGGGGGCTTTCGCAGCTGAATAGGAAGAAATTAAAAGCAAGGAAGCTGGGGCCCTAATACCTGGGCGCTGGAAAAAAGTGGAGCCCTAACCAGGGCGGGGGCTTTCGAAGCCGACTAGGGAAAAATTAAAAGGAAAAAGGCGGGGCCCTAAGACCCCCGTTAGGGCAGTGGGCTTACTCAGCCGAATAGGGGGAAATTAAAAGGAAAAAAATGGGGCCCTAAAACCAGGGCGCTGGGGGGCAACTCACCGGAGCCAGAATTTCCTCAATATCTTCCTGGCGGGCAATGTCCTGACGGCGGGAGTGTGAGCAATATTCCTCACACGGGGCACCATCTGTGGGGAGCTGGCTTGCCCCCGGGGGGGCTGATTAGGAGGAGGGTGAGTGCCGATGGCTGGAACCCGGGTCCCCCCTCATCCGGGGACCCCTTCCCTCCCAGCCGGGGAACGAGTCAACCACACGCAGCTGATGGCAGCTCAGAATCCATTTATTACTAAGGCACTCGGGTTTTTATAGAGGAGGAGGGGAGACAGCCAAGGAATCAATAATCCTTCTGAGGGAGTTGCCAGGAGTTATGTAGATTTCAGTACAGACAAAAGTTAGGAAAATTCTGTAGTCGATACATTCTGACCCACCCTGTTTGACCTTTTGTAAAACAAAGCACGACCTAGCAGCCCCTCCTGAAGGAATTTATACAAATAGTAACAAGATCACTCCAGGGCAGCTGATGAAACGGAGAGGAGGTCAGACAAAGGTCAGACCCCAACAGGTATCATTAGGAAACGCTTCTCACGAGTATGGAAATTTGAATGGTCCATAGTAAGTTAGGTAGAATCTGTTGAAGTAAACAGGAAGAGGCCAGATCACTTAGATTAGGGAGACAGCAGGGTCAAAGTTGTTGAAATGAAGTGCCCATAATTTGTACAAATGATTCAGTGGGAATACAGAAGAAATTAAACTGCCAGTTCACCTAAGATCAGCTTGTGAACAGGTGTGTGTGTGAGTGTGTGTGTGTGTGTGTGTGTGTGTTTGAGAGAAAGAGAGAGAGAAAAAGAGAGACACTAAGGGCTGGGAACCGTGTAAAGCTAACTGAATGTATTTTTTGCTCAATTCTAACTGAATCAAGGAGGTAAAGCAATTAAAAGTTGTACCCAACATCAAATTCCTCATTCAAGGATAAAAAAGGAATAAAAAATATTATGTGTGCAGTGGAATCCCCGAGATGGCATTAGGAATAATTGTGTTGCTGTGGCATAAAATTTAATTTAATTCCTTGGATGAGTAATATTTTCCTGTTTTCTTTCATAGGTAACCTGATTTTATGTTTCTTTCAAATGGTATCAAACAGATAAGTTTTACTTAGAAATTAAAAATTTTAAAAATCACAAAAGTTTGTTGATTTAGTCAAATTGACACAGTTAGGAGGGGCAAAGTTTTATACACTACAACATTTTACTTTTCTCCAGAGTTAGTCTGGAAATAATCTAAATGCCCTTTGATAATGAAAACAGAAACTATTGATTCCTTTTAACGGCAACAGATTCCATCTTGAGTACTTTTCTTTATCTATTATCTTACTAGGAAACTTTCACCATTTATTCTTCAATAAAGACACATGAGTTGTTTAATCTAAAAACCCAGTTCCAAAGAAAGTATGGTTATTTTCTTTTAACATGTACTGCAAATTTTATAAAACAATTTGTCATTTTCCCAAATGCTCTACTCAAGCATTTGGATTTTGCCAAACGACTTTTGATGACTTTTTAGAAAATAATTTTAAATCAGGCAGTATTTTTCTTTTATGAGTAACTTACCAAAATAATAATTTTCCAAGTTTTTTTCTTTTTTCAAAATTGTATTTAAATCATCTTTATTATTTCTTTCCTTTACTTTTTATATATAATCACTAATGAAGTATGATTCTTTTCTTCACATTTGGACACAGGGAAAAATGTTCTAAAACTCTGCATTTTAGTTATAATTCTATTCATATTATTTTGTTACTCAGTCTCTTCTATTTTATTTGTCCTTTCTCCTTTCCTTCCTACCTTCCTTCCTTCCTTTCTTTTCTTTCTTTTTCCCATACTGGAGATTCAACCTGGGTGCTTTGCCCCTGAACCATATTCCCACCTCTTTGTGTGTTTTAGTTTGAGAGAAGAAGTTCTCACTAAATTGTTCAGGATGACCTCAATCTTTTGTTTGACTAATTAATTACTTACTAATTATGTTCTTACAAATTTTTGAAATTTTATGCTTCATTTCCTGTAGGGATTTTTTTTAATTCCCAAAAATACAACAGTGAGCAACTTCCCACATTCTGAGTAACTGATTTTTGTGTTGACTTTACTAGTGATTTTTATCCAATGGCAAGTCAGCAGAGTTGTAACTTAGGAACCACTTTAAATCATATATTATTATTATTATTATATTATCATTATATTGCTTTCTTGCTGCATAATGAATTTCTAAAAGCATTGGAGGTCTTTTAGGTGAAAATCCTATCAGAGATTAAAGCTCATTATTTAATTTATAGATTATAACTTCTCCTTTGCTTTATAGAACTCTCACAATCCTGTACTTTATGATGAAATTATCATAAAGTTTTCTTCTTTATGTCGGAATTCACTGCTCAATCTGAATTATTTTAGTTACTATAGCCTAAATCACATTTATCCATGTAATCCTACACATACCATCTATTGAAACCACTATATAACTACATTTCTGATTCATTTTTATATAATAGAATTAATATTAGATAGGAAGTAACATCTCATCTCTAAATGAAGTTATGTCCTTCATAAAATGACAACAATGGTGTAATTAATTACCGAGGTTGATTTCTATTTCTGTGATTCTGCACACAACCTCTCTTCTTTTTCAATTTAGCTATGATGTTTGACACAAAACTTTTTTGTTGAATTTTTCATCTTGGTCTTTCTCAAGGTATAGACTAAGGAATTGTACATAGGATAAACGTTCAGTAAAATAGTGCAAATAATTTTTCTTCAGGAAAAGTGGTATGAGGTATGAGGTAGACAAAGAGAGAAGGCCCATTAAATAAAATTATCACTGGATATGAATAAAATTATCACTGGATATGAGACCCTCAGGTAGGGGGATTGCATCTTCCTCTGGCTGAATGACTTCTTAAAGTGCACAGTATAATGACATAAGAAACAAACGAAAACACATAACCTTTTCTGAATAAGCTACCTCAACCAGCAGTACTGGTATCACTACAGGCAACTTTTAACAAAGGAAAATTATCACAAAAATAGTGTTGGACTTTGTTAGGGCCACCTAAGGGCAGCTGGGTTGCTATTACAAACTGAGGAAAGGAGTGGGCAGCCCCACTAGCCAAAGCAACTACTATAGGAGACTGCAACTTGTTTTGCTTGTCATGTAGTGAAGAAGTTTGTAGATGGGGATGTACCAATAAAAGGTCATGATGGTGAGGATGTAGACTTAAATACTTCCAAAAAAAATGTTTTCAAAGACTTGTAACATGTAGTTACCATAGGAAACTTTTTTTTTTCTTTTCACCAGCAGGTGAAAATCAGTTTGGGTGTCACATACAAGCTAAAGCAAATGTCTGTAAAAGATAAGTGGCAAAGGAAATAGTGCATGGTTTGGTGAAATAGAGGTTCCATAGGATAGACATAAAGATCAGAAGGTTTCCTACCAAAAGGGCAACATAACAGAATAAGAACAGCACAAACATAATGCTTTTATGTTTCATTCAGAAAATACTGAAAGAATAATTTCTGAGATGTTCCTCTGGTGTTCCATATATCTCAATTTGTCTTATAAACCTGAATTAGCTGTGGCAAAAATATACAGAAGTCATCAAGTGCAGTCATTTGCAAATTCAAATCCTGTGTTTAAAATCACTTTGAGTGATAAAAAGGGAATAGCTATGGCATTAAAAATGGTCCATTTTGTGCACAATAATTGTTTCCAATTATGCAACTCTATTCAAATCAAGGAGAAAAATTTCAGCCATTTTCTAATTTTCCTCCTTATGACTTTTATAAATACGTGTATATATATATGTTTTTCTATGTAATATCATTTATATATTATATAATATATGACATATGAGTACATATATAATGTATATGTTTATATATATTTAAATATAATATAATGCTTTAGGTAATTAACATTATCACACAATGAACTTTAAATAATTATTAGGCTCATAAAGCTCAAGAGTTAGTAATAACATGTTACACATTAATACTTTATTGATTTGTTGACAAATTTCTCCTTATACTATTACAACTAATAGAATTATAATGAGATGCTGTATTATTTTAGCTAGATGTGTTTATCTGAAGAAGATTGTTTTAAAGATTACAGTTAGAGAAATAGGTTGGTAAACAAACTGTCCTGACAATTAACATATCCAAACCCCTGATTTTCAATAAAGGAGACACAGATCAAGAGCATCTAAGTATTTCTCTGGGTCATAAAGTACTATCCTATGGATATTAGAAGACTGATGCACTGGTTCTAAAGATAACCTGGTTCATGCTATTTGCATGCCTGATACCCAAGCAACATGTGGTGCCTTGTAGGACAGCAGTGAAAGGAAATACCTTGGAATCAGCTTACCACATCACCCAAGTTGTCCTTCTAAACATTTACGTGAATATGCCTAACAGTTCATATAAGCATTTGGTTAAACATTCTTTTACCCATTCAAAGCTTTTATTGGCACATCATATTCATAAGTAGTAGAGAGATGCATTGTGGCATATCAGTACATGTATCTAACATAATATGATCAATTTTACTCCCCAGTACTCACTCTTTCCCTCTCCTCATCCCTAACACAATATTTCTACTTTTTTAGTCTCCTATTTTTCTCTTATTATTTCAAATCAATCTGGTGTAACCTTTTCTTTCTTAGTTTAGCAAGATATGCATCCTGACTTTTTTTTCGAAGTCATAGTGCATATATAATCCACAATGCCTTTTAAATTTTCATTCTACATTTTTAAGGAATATACTCTGATGATCACTGCTGTTAGCCAAGTAAAATGGCATGTTGAATACAATCAAGTGATAGGAATTGCTGTCATAAAACATACAATAGTAAGGCTGGAGTGCTGGCTCAGCAGTTACAGCACTTGCTTGACACGTATGAGGACGTGGGTTCAAACTCCAGCACCAAGTACACAACGAACTGTAGGAGCAATAAAAGCCACATGAAAAAATAATAAAATTGTTTCACTCTCTTTTTCTCTCTCTCTCGCTCACTGTCCCTCTCTCTTTGAAAAAAACAAAAACATATAATGTTGTCTTGACTACATTTTTTCAATTTTTAAAATATACGTTATAAATTATGAAAGTAAAATAGTTTGTGTTTGATTCATTTGTGGATGGAATTGTGTTAACAACATTTTAGAAGTGAGGATAAATGCAAAATAGATTGGATGATGAACTGTTTGGGTTCAAATAACATTTCCCAAGCTTTAAATATCCAAATATATAAAGATAGAGAGGTACAAAAGTATTTCTAATATTCAGAAATTTCATATTAAGTGGACTTTATCCTTATAATTATCTTAATTTTACTTTTACTATTGTTCCATAGAGTTAGGATACAAATTAAAATCTCCACCATCTTGCTAATTTTTATGAGAAATTAATCACCCAGCATAAGTATAGATACTTTCCAAATATCACTATTTTTAGTTTTGTTATATATCTGGCATTTTTATATATCAGAAAAAATTAATAAGGAACTCAGTAAACAGAATTAACTTTTTTTATCTTCTATACCACTTGTGAACCCTAACATAACTGATAACCTCTATAAGTATGTTTTTCCTGCATCTATAAATTAAGATATTATTAGACAATGCAGAATTATTATAAAGGGTACAAGACATATTATGATTTACCTCAGTCTCATATATGATTAACAACTACACATATTTACTAGGTAGATACTTTGTCAGAGATGAGGCATATTTGCATCCTAGAAATTGAATTCTAGAAAAAATACTAAGTGATTAAAAAAATTGAATCAACATAGCTTTTGTGTCCTCATCATACAGCATCATCAAAATCTACAGAATAAAACTCTGTGAAGCTTGGAAGAAAAGCAAACAAGTGACAGTAAAATACACTGTTTTGTGTTGTTTTGCTGTATAATATTCTTCCTGATAGGCTGTGACCTCCAGTGATCCATTCTCAAAATTTGCAAGGATTCCATGCCATAAAAATATGCCTACAATCATCACAAAACACTAAATCCATTTATACACACTGTGTCTCTGTACTGAAAGAAAATTCAAATGTTCCTTGGAAAAATACTATAAAAATGCAAATAAAACAAAGGTGTGAATAAAATAACAAGTCAGAATCAATTTTCTTTTTGAATGGACAAAATATTTCCCCATTATATTCCATAGATTTGGGAGGGAATAAATTGATACTTAGATGTACCAAACATTCTAAGGCTTGAAATGTGAAAAAAAGAGATCCTAGCACTAAAGACAAACAGTGCTACCTCTGTGACTTCTCCTTGATATAGACATGACTGACTATAGAGACAGGAATAATCAAATAAGGAAAGCCAGTATAAAGTTAATTCAAATATTTCATTATCAATGCATGATTGTTAATGATAAAGGACAGTATGGTACTGAAAAAACAACACATTTCATCAAATAAAAAGAGCAAAATATACTTCTGGAAAAATTCAGTGCCTGTTTAATTACCCTGTGACTCATATCAGAGTTATTGCTAGGAGAAAATAGATCTATTCAAAGAAATTTTAAAATGTAGCACATAGTCTGGTTAAATCAAATGAGAAAGATATTTCGTAAGAAAAAATAACAGTAGTATATGGCATAGGATTTATTCAGTAGTTCACATATTCAAAGACAAATACTAACACAAGAAGAGGGAATGAAGTAGAAATAACTTTGATACATTGGAAGGTCTTCAAATTATCCTGAAGAGAGCAGCAGGTGTAAGACTTGGACTCTCAAATGTGGGAACTATGACCTGTCAAATGATAGCAGACCTGGAGATGCAGGATTCAAAACATCAAAAATGTCTCTTTTTTGCTTTAAATATCAATGTGACTTTCGAGTCCATACTTTCTGCATGGCCATTTTCATCTCCATATTTCTGAGAGTATAGATGAGAGGATTCAGCATGGGGGTGAACAAAGTGTAAAACACAGAGATTTCCTTATCCTTGTTCTCACTACCTGCAGGTAGTACATAGGTGTAAATACAGGGCACGAAAAATAAAACTACAACCATTATATGAGAACTACAGGTTGAGAGAGCTTTGCGTTGCCCTGCAGATGATCTTGTCCTTAGATTATATAAAATCAGTATATAAGAAACAACTAGAACAAGAAAAATCACAACTAACACCATCCCTGAGTTAGCAATTGCTAAGATACTAACAACATGAATATCTTTGCAGACCAATTTCAGAAGCGGCTTCACATCACACATGTAATGATTTATCTGATTAGGACCACAAAAAGGCAAGTTGATCACCATGAGCAATAAATCAATAGAATGCCAAAAACCCACTCCCCAGGCCACAACCACCAACAGGTTACACCTCTTGCGGTTCATGATGATCATGTAGTGCAGTGGCTTGACAATGGCAACGTAGCGGTCTAAAGCCATGGACACCAAGATGAATATTTCCACACCTGCCAGCAAGTGGACAGTGAAGAGCTGGGTCATGCAGCTGTTGAAGGAAATGATTTTTCTTGCTGCAGCTAAGTCCCTGATGAGCCGGGGAACCACAGTGGATGTGTAGCAGAGGTCCATGAGGGAAAGGTGGCACAGGAAGTAGTACATCGGTTGTTCAATTAGATGACTACAGGAGATAGTGACTAAAGTGACAAAGTTTCCCGTTAAGACAGCCAGATAACAAAGCAGGAACAGGAAAAAGAAGAGTCGTTCTATTTCCTTACTTCCCCAAAGCCCCATGAAGACAAATTCTGTGACATTTTTCTCATTTCCCATGAAGCCAATCTGAATCCACAGTATATAGCAGAAACTTAATTCACCTGGAATAATACAGAACATTATATAACATAAAATAGCTGCTTTCATGTTTTGAAGAGATTTAAAAGTTGACAAAAATATGTGGTAGTAACAGATTTATTATCTGGTTAATCTTTCAAACCCTTTTAGATACAAATAATCATTATATTTCTACTTATATTTAGAGAAAGTGTACTTTATACATTAAACTTTCATACATATTTCACCTTCATTTAATGTCCACAGACCAATACTGTTCTGATATTCATTTTAGGCATGAAGTAATAGAGGAATAGAAAGGTTCAGTTAATCACAAAAATCATTAAAATATTAAAGAGCAGACTAAAGATACAAACCTGTATCTGATGCTGGATTCCATGTTTCTAACAACTATGCTATATTTTCCATAGATCCAATGGAACTGCAGCTGATTTCTATCCCTGTTAAAAAAAGGAGGTGGCATCTTTCATTTATTAACTCTGTAGTCCTGAGGAAGACTTCTGCTTCTGCATTTTACATATAATAATCTATCAAATCTCATCTCACTACTATTTTATACTACCACTAGAATTTATATTTACTTTTAAAAAGATGCAATGCTTGTAATCACAATAGAAAAAAAAAATAGCCTGATAGTAGTCTAAGTGCTTCTGCAAGGCATGTTTTGTGACAGTTGAGGTCAGGGAGAGGCAGGAAATAAAGAACTGTGGGCAGCGATGTTGAACATCTAAATAGAAAACACAGTTTATTATTACATGAAAATTAGACATTTTTCTTGAGAATTCTGAAGGAAAATTTTAAAGAGGTTACTGCTAATGCTTTAGAAACATTTTGGAGATCTTGTCTTCCGATGACAATCTGTAGGACCTCAGGCTACCTGCTTATTTTTCATACATTCAACAGGGCAGCCATTTGCTCTTCTGATCTGATGCTGAGCATCTGAGACAGAGAGCAAATACATTGAAACCATCATCTTTACCAAAATCTCAATATCTCCATTAGCAAGCCAGTATTTTTTTTCTACACCAAGCTTTGGACCCAGAGGCACTTAACCACTGAGGCACATCCCAGCACCAACACCCTCCACACCTTTTTCACAATTTGAAACATGGTCTCGCTAAGTTCCTAAAGCTGGTTTTCAACTTGTAAGCCTCCTGCCTCAGCCTCCTGAGCTACTGAGATTATAGGTGTGCACCATATTGCCTGGCAGCAAATCAATATTTCTTTAAAAATCTGTTACTTTCAATGATTGTGCTCTTTTAGTGGAACCAGAGGGGGAACATTATGTTGTCATGGGCAGATCCCTTGGCAAAGGGGCATGATGGTGAGTGCACCTCCTCTCAGATATTCTGTTCCTTTCTCTGTTGTTGGCACTGAACACATCACCCTCTCTGAGCCACCTTCAGCTCTTCAGCAGAAGTAATGTTACTCAATCTTCTTGCCTTATGCTGAAAGCAAAATAAATGAGTTCATGCAAATAATATATACATCTTTCCAGATCCACAGACCAGCTCTACCCTTTGCAATCTTTTGAAAACTCTTGTAAAAGGAAATAAATATCAACATTTTCTCTTGTTGTTTTCAGCTGTTGTGTATTTTGTGTCCTGCCACAAGGAGAAGAGATGAAGTATATGTATTAAACACAGGTTAAGTGCACAGAAAAACCTGGGTGTGGCTGTGTTTATTGCAGATTCAAATTTCGGTGGAAACAAAGCGGTTCCTAGTCTTTACCAGAATTCCTTTGAAAAAGCTACAGCATGTTGAAATTTCCACACGTCCAATCCTGTCTGTAAATCAGGATTCTTAAATTACTGAAAATTCTCAGCATCTTTGTCTAGGAACACACACACTCACACATACACACACACACATACACACACACATAGAAACACAAAGGTGTAGCAGTGAAGAATCTTGAGCCTTGACACTATTTGGTCAAAAAACTTTAAGTCTCTCCTTCACAATGTAAGTTAAGAAAGATCCCTGTGTGAAAGTGTTTGCAAAGATATGTCAACCTCCATTTGGGAGGAAAAAAAAAAAAAACAAGCCATTGAAGTATCATCCTTGAGAAATGGATGTATAACTAAGGTCTAGGGAATATACAGATACCATAAAATTCCATCATAAACAATTTTATATGTTCCTGTTTAAGTGTTTATCATATTTATAATAATGACAAATTGTGAAATGGAAGAATATATTCTTAATTATTTCACGCAAAATATTTATGTGCTATATATTAACTAATGTATATTCTGTACATGGTATTAAATATTTTTCATTCACTTATCTATTATATATACACCATCGCACAATAGATATATGTTATTATATCATTGCTCCTATTTTACAAATAAGAATATTACAACAAAATACAAATAGAAAAGTTTATATCTAAACCATACTTATATTTCTTTATAGCTCAGATATTTTTACAATACTTGTCATATAACAAATGCTTAATACATTTCTACTCAAATAAATTTGTACTGAAATTATCATCTAGAATTTCCTGAATGTTCTTTCTTAAAAGCAACTACCATTAAAATATTTCAGAAGAACTTAAAATTAAAAATTAGCATTTAATAAAATCAGATTTTATGTAAATATTTTCCAAAACTTCAAATATCTTTCCCTATTTAAGAAAAACTTATAATCATAGTCTTCTTTTGTGCCACATTTTATATTTCTCTGGAATTTCAGAGTGGTTCTTCAGGCTGATTCCTCTTACCTTTCTCTGTTTACAACATGAAATAGCAAATGAATGTAGAAAGAACATCTGTTTCCCTCTTGAATCTTCAATCTACAAGAATGTTTTAGGCTGCTTTCCTGAGAATACTTTGAATTAAAATACTTGGGAGGGACCACAGGGAAAAATTCCCAAGGGGATATTTTTTTTCCCAACAAAAGAATGTGTAACTAAACATGCAAAAATAAAGCCAGTTGAGGTGTAATGTTATACAACGTAATACTTTTTTAGAGATATTGTGGGAAGGGGAAGGGAGAGATAAGGGTGGGTAATTAGGGGGGCACTCCCGGGGTTAATTCTAATATCCAGAATCTATACACATTTTATATTATTTTGTAAAAATTGTGTATGGTTGTTCAATAATAAATTTCTCAATAAAAAATAAAGCCAGTGACATCAAAGTATTTATGTAGATAGCTTTAATGCTTTCTTTTATTTCTTGTTGGGGTTTTGATATGAGCTATTCAAAAAATGTTATAACACTGATGAAATGGAATTTATTTTCTCCTCTTCCTTTTCACTCCTCCTCACACTCACTGAATCATCACCACACTATAATGAGTATATCAAACTCTTATAGCCTCAGGGTATTACACCTTCCTTGGGTTTTCCTATAGTTGTGCACACTTTGAAACAGACTGCACTCTCCTTAAATTATAACATATGATGCTGTTCTCTCACGGTCAATCCTGTGACCATATGAAAAATCTCCAGGACAGCTCCATTGCTGTGAGGTGCTGTTTGTGGAAAATCATCACTGGAATGCTAGCTAGGAAAGACTTTTGGAGGATCAGAGATTTGGGTGCAAGTGGAAAAGAGGGATTATCTCCATCTCAGCTGAGAGCCTGCAGCTGTAGCTGCAGTCACCACTATTCCTAATCAGCAAGGGAATGGGAGAGGTGGTGAACCATAATGTGGACCTGATCTGCAGCGGAGAAACTGCACTGTGCTCAACTAGAGACACTCCTACCACACCTCCACTGTATAAGGAGATAACAGTGAGTGTCTCTGAGATGCATGCAAAAGTGAAAATCAGGAGTCTTATGGAGCAGACTGCCCGGCGGAAGTTAGTCAACAGTTCAGAGCAGGATACTCTGTTATTGCACCAGGAGACAGCCCCAGTTCAGAGGCTGAATGACGAAGAGGAGGCATGGGACAGGCCCAGTCCTCACTTAGCTCAGAGGAATTTGGGTTTGTGGGGTACAGGAAAGTATTGCTCAGCCCTGTCCACCCCCACTCCCAGCAGAAGGCTCACATGACAGGCTAAAGTTGGACAGGAGCATTGCAGATACCTCAGTCTGAGCTCAAAAGTCTTGGAGGGACTGGGAGTGCAACCAGCAGAGGGAGCACTGGAAGCATTTCAACCCACTGTGCATGAAAGCTTTAAGACTCCTGAGTTTCAGATTCCCAGTGAGACTGGTATACACCAGCTCTCAGGGCATTCTTTAATCTGATCCCTTCACAGAAATCTCCACCCAGAAAGCCCAGAAGTCTGAGGTCATCCAGTCCTCTACTTGAAATCACATAATTGCACACTGAGAGACCCTGCTAACAAAACTCAGGTGGACAGTGAACATTTGCTCCAAATGCAGAGAGACAACATCATTGATCATAGTCCCAAGTTTTCATTATGAATTTTTTAAATTTTTTTCTTTCCTTCCTGTTTTTGCTGTGTATTTGAGTGCCAAATGGTGAAGCTGACTGGTTCATGAACATATAAAAATACTAGCTACTTTTTTCTTTTTTCTTTTCTCTCTCTCTATATATAACTTTTATTTTTTTATTTTTCATTTGTCTTTATCAGGGCTTTTTCAGTTGTCTTCTCTTGTTTCTTTTTTTTTAACTTTTATCCTTCTTTTCTCTTTTTTCCTTTTTGTTCCTTTGTCTGTACTCCCTTTATTCCATACCATTTGCTTCAATGTAAATATATTTCCTTAGCCTGACTGTGAATGGGTGGGATTTTGTCCAGTTCATTTAGTATTTGAATTGTATTGTGCCACACCTGAAAATTTTTCCCTGTGCTTATTTCTATACTTTCTGATGCTATCACCCAAATCCTATTGATATCTCTTTCACCCATCCTTTGTTTTGCTATCTCTGTCTCTTCCTCCTCTGAGTATTTTATTTTACTTTATTTTTCCTTCAGCAAATCTTTCACCTCTTCTACTTTCTCTCTGTTCATGCTTGGATAATACAAACTCCTGTCTAACTTTTTCTTACATTGCCTTCTCTTTCAGGCTTCTAATATGTTTATAACATTTGATCCCCCATCAAGAATGCTGTGTAAACTTTACTATCATGAATGACAAACTCAATATCTGTTGTATTCTTTGAAGCCTGACATAAGTGATAGTTAAATATTCTTGTTGCCAAAAGTCATGACTAATACCACCATTCATTTAATAGGTGGAATTCAATATTGTGATGTAGTCAGTAGTAAATAACTAATTTAATTCCATTTATTGTACACATTGTTTGTTCATATTGATGATGCCCTATCAGGTCATGAGGAGCCGGAAATCTTAAGGGACACTAAAAGTTCACAGGTTGAGAGTTTGACTTCTGAACTCAAATTTCCTGACAACAACTCAACTCAAGTAAGGGATGGGACAAAACCCCCAATCCAACAGCAAAGACCCAAACAAAGAAGACCAATCAGATAGAGATCTCAGGCAAAGAATTTGCTTCAATTTAAGGAGTGAGAAGAAGCCTGAACAGATGCTACTCCACATCTGTGCATGTCCAGGACACTGGTCCTGCTGCAGCAGGTGTATGGACACCTCCAAGGATCCCCCACCCAGATACAACCCAGCTGTCATGAACATGTGTTGGGTTCAGATATATTGGGTTCATCTAATCACAGAGGATCCCAGATCCCAGTGCATCACATAGGTTGGTCCATTCGGGTCCACCCCACACTTCTGGTACCCTCACACCCAGCGACACTCCTACCACTTAGCCACTAAAACACAGTGGGCTTCCCAGCAACCCCACCAGGTGCCAAGTCTGAGTCCTGAAATCTAGATCCAAAAGGTGCAACAAAACAAGGGTCAAGGCAGAAATAAATGACTGGAAGAAAGTGGTCATCAGAGAAGTGCTGTATGACCCAACCCTTGACATGTAAAGAAAAACAACCCAGAGACTTGTCTGCTTCCACACAGAGAACCCTAATTCAAAGAGCCAGAAAAAAATTCAAATATAAAGACTGAAGCTAGAAGAGACTCACCTCAAACCCATACCTCCCCTAAGAAGGAGCCACGGTTAGGGAACAGGATGAAAATCTAGAACAAACTATAAATGGTATTATAATTAAAAGGAACAATGAATAAAAGAAGATTTAATGAAGGGACTAAGTGAGAAAACGTCAGTGTTGAGAAACTATTATGAAAGAAACAGACATACTCAAAAAGGAAGTAACAGAGCTAAAATTTTTAGTCAATGACATGAGAGTAACCATGGAAGAATTTAAAAATAGACTAACTTCTGTAGAAAATAGAACCACAGCCATTGAAGAAAGAACTTCTGAAAATGAAGGCAGGCTGAGCAAGCTTGAGCACACAGATGACAAAAAAGAAAAACAATGAACAGAACATGAACAGAATTTTTGAAATATGTGGGATGTCTTTAGAAGAAACAATGTAAGAGTAATTGGGATACAGGAAGATATTGAGACACAATCAAATGGAACATCCTCCATGAAATAGTTAAAGAAAAAAATTACAACAACGAAATCAAGGATAAAATACTAAAAGCTGCAAGGGAAAATTGCCAAACCACATACAGAGGCAAACCAATATAACAATCTCTGACTTTTCAGCTTAGATTCTGGAAGCAAGAAGATCATGGAAGGAGATCTTTCAACATCTGATTGCACAGAGAATGCAGCCAAGAATACTATCCAAGCAAAACTCAGCTTCAAATTTGAGGGGAAAAATAACTTTTCATGATTAAAAACAAACTGGAAGCATCCCTGAACCAAAAATCAGCATTACAAAAATTCTCAGTGATAATCTCCCAAAAGAAGAACTAGAAACACTACTGAAATCCCACAAACAGAGGAAATTCAATAAAGGTACATGCTATCAATACCCAAACAAGACACCAAAGAATTTTCTAATAAAATACAATGATTATCAACCACAACAACACTTTTATTCTAACACTAAATGTGAATGGACTCAATGAACCACTCAAAAGACACAGATTAACAGATTGAATATAAAAAACAAGGTCCAACAATACGCTGCTTGCAAGAGGCTGACCTTACAGCCAATGAAATCCAAAGATTGTGGGTGAAAGGTTGAATAAAATTCTACCATGCATACAGCCCCCAAAAGGCAAGCTGATTATACAATATTTATATCTGAAAATGTAGATTTGAAACAAACTAATCAGAAGAGATAAAGGAAGGAATTACATATTAGTAAATGGAATAATACAAAAGGAAGATATAACCATAGTAAATATATACTTTCCAAACAACAGTGCTCCCAACTATGTGAATAAATTACTCCATGACATAAAACCACTTGTGGACTTCCCATGTCCTAAGAATAAAAGGCAAGTCTCTTTAGCTACACACTGATGGCAATTATGTTTTGTTTCTACGCAGCCTACTAATTCAATTTAGGCCCTGGGACATCTCAGACAATATAGAGCACTCAGCCTCCTGCCTTG